>SJYV01024581.1:1514824-1538107 GCA_006410875.1 Neotragus pygmaeus | reverse complement strand
TTTTTTCCTTTTTTTTTTCCTTTTTTTTTTTTTTTTTTTTTTTTGCCTATTTTCCATTTGTTTTGGAAAGCTTTTTATTTTTTTAACTTATCCACAGTGAACTTTCTTCAGTCTGAAACTAAATAGGCTTTCCCTCTTTTTTTTTTTTAATTTTCTCTTTTAAAGAAGCATTCTATTCTTGCTAAAATGTATCTCTTGGAATAAATCTGAAATAAATATCACACATCACTCTGACCTTCCTTTTCATTTTTATTCTTCAGCTGGAGTATCTCTGGGAATGCCTTTCCACGTACAAGAAGGTTCTTGCTAGATCTCTTCCACATAGCAGTCCTAGTGCCAACATAAGGGACAGATTGCTCTGTTCTTGTATTCTAGGAAGAGCAGGTAGCAGTTAAGATTTCAGACTCCGGAGTAAAATGGCTTTGGATTCTAATCCTTCATTCCCTCAGCTTGATGAAGTTATTTAACCTCAAAAATGTTGGTTTCTTCATCTGTAAAAATAGACTAACATTAGTGCCTGCTACATGAAGTTTAACTGGGGTAATAGAGGCACAGTATTTAGCACAGTGACTGGCACAGCTCAAGGTATGCTTGTCATTACTTTTGATTCTCAGGGTCCTCAGCATTTATGTCACGTGACCTGTAAAGCTTCCAACAATAAATGCTACTTTCTTTCTGTATGGCTGACTTTTGTGTGGATACAATTTCTGAAAACTACTGATCCTTATCAAAAGGAAAATCTTAATAGTATGAAGAGAGTCACAAATTTACACAGATGTAAAAAGAATGTAGAGTTATGTTCTCTCTCACTTATTTGCTCTTTCTTTCAAGGGTCTAATCTACTAAGTTGCAAAGTGGAACAATTTATTATAAATTCAATAATTTAAATCTAAATCCAGTAGTTTTGGACTTCCTTGATGGCTCAGTGGGTAAATTATCTGCCTGCAGTGCAGGAGACACAGGGACACAGGTTTGATCCCTAGGTTGGGAAGATCCCCTGGAGAAGGAAGTGGCAACCTACTCTAACAGTGTAAGTCTTTAGGCAACTTAGTATTTTTGGTCTAAACCTCAGTGTTTTGGTCTCCTCCTTCTCAACCTCCTTCTCTCAACATGGTGTCTGGTGTCTGGGTACACTGGAGGGGGCACCCACTGGTGAAGGGAAACAGGTGGTCTCTAAGATGTATTTTCAAGACTGTGTACTGTCCTTTGGTCCCTATGGAAATACCTCTTGTTTACCTACAACTGCTGCTTGCTCTGTTAGAGGCTGAGGTTATTGTCTATTCTCTACACATTTAGGATCAGGGCCAAATGGCTGTTTGGTGATTAGCCTTAAGATCTGTCAGTTCTGTTCAGTTCAGTCCAGTCGCTCAGTTGTGTCCAGCTCTTTGTGACCCCGTGGACTGCAGCATGCCAGGCTTCCCTGTCCATCACTAACTCCCAGAGTTTACTCAGATTCATGACCATTGAGTCAGTGATGCCATCCAACCATCTCATCCTCCGTCATCCCCTTCTCCTCCTGCCTTCAATCTNGACTCATTGGAAAAGACCCTGATGCTGGGAGGGATTGGGGGCAGGAGGAGAAGGGGACGACAGAGGATGAGATGGCTGGATGGCATCACCGACTTGGTGGGTGTGAGTTTGAGTGAACTCCGGGAGTTGGTGATGGACAGGAAGGCCTGGTGTGCTGCAATTCATGGGGTCACAAAGGGTCGGACACGACTGAGAGACTGAACTGAACTGAAGATCCTCTGTTACATTAGTTTACCAATGTTTGTTTAAATACAAAACCCATGCTTTTTCTAATGCGCCGTATCTGGCACTGGGTAAGCCCATGGTCTTTCAGGGCAAGAAGAAAATCAGAAATGAGACGATATAAACAGACTTGAAGTAGTTGGAATTTGGAAAGAAGCAGTGAGGAAGGAGAGAGACAGACATTAAAGATTCTCTGAGTGTGCTCATGCCAAGTATTATTGCCAGAGGAATGGATGTACTCCTGATTATTTCATCACTTTGCCTTCAAAACTTTTACATATCCCTATATTAAAGGGTTATTAGTGAAATGATTGTTTGGAGTAAAACACAGATTGGTCTTATCCAATTGAATATCCAAAATATTTAGGTTGTAATTTAAAATATTATTTTTTGGTGGCATTTCTTTAGCACTTGAGATCACTTAAAATGAGTTAGGACACTGGAGTCAGTTTATCTGGGTTTGAGTCCTGGACCAGACTCACAGGGCATGTGAGAATTTCAGTTTTCTCATCTATAAAATGATTATTATAGACAACATTTATTGTTGTCTGTACACCAGGCACTTTTCTAAGCACTTGTGTATTAACTTATGGAATCAATAAATAACCTCAGGATGTATTACTGTAATCTGCTTGGAGACAACACAATTATGTCTCTGAGAAATTAAGTTATTTGTTCATGATTAAATAGTTAAAGGCAAAAGTAGGGTTAGAACCCCAGCAGTATGTCTCTAGTTCTGAATGATATTTATAACAGCTAACACTTTTTTCATTGGAGTATAATTGCTTTACCTGTTGTTAGTTTCTACTGTACAACAAAGTGAATCAGCGATATGTATACATATATCCCCTCCCTCTAAAACTTACCATCCCACCCCTCTAGGTCATCAAAGAGCACTGAGCTGAGCTCTCTGCTATACGGCAGGTTCCCACTAGCTAGCTATTTTACACACGGTGCGGAGCCTGGTGGGCTGCCCATATGTGACCTATGGGGTCACACAGAGTCGGACACAACTGAAGTGATTTAGTGGCAGCAGCAGCAGCAGCAATGTATATATGTCAACCCTACTCTCCCAGTTTTTCCCACCTCCCCCTCCCCACCCTGTGGCCATGTATCCATTCTCTGGGTCTCTATTTTTGCCCTGAAAATAAGTTCATCTGTACAATTTCTCTAGTCCCATAAATATTGCATTACTATGTGATATTTGTTCTTCTCTTTCTGACTTATTTCACTCTGTATGATAGACTCTAGCACTCTTTATCCTATGAGATAGAAACAATTTTTATTTCATTTCATAGGTTGGAAAACAGCAAGGTGATGTTGAGTATCTTGCTCAAGCTGACACTACTGATGCGGGGAACCAGGTCCATGCAGCCTGGTTTCAGAGTTTGTACTGTCAGCCTTCATGCTGAACTGTCTCAGAGTAATTTCATGAGCACTACTTGAGAAAATCCATGTGAAATACTTAGCACAGTACTAGGCACAGAGAAAATGGTAGATAAATACTAAGTAATTATTAGTAACCAGGAAACCCCATAAATTGGCAAACATGATGGAGATCTGTTAAGCATGGAGTGTTCTGTATAGATAAACCTTTTGTTGTATGTATCATCCTTGTACCTGTTCCCATTATTTGGTTTTATATAATGTTATGCATTCACCCATTCAATCAGTCAAACTTGCCTTGCGTTACTTTCAATATGCTAGCACCGTGCAAAGTGTTCTGGTATGTGATGGGCAGATACCTCTGATAAATGGCTCATGCACTTGCTGCACTGAAGTTAAAGATGCCTCAAACAACTTCTGTAAAAATTCCATTACTAGCAGTAGAGCTTCTCTGTTGCTGCTGCTGCTGCTGCTGCTGCTAAGTCGCTTCAGTCGTGTCCGACTCTTAGTGACCCCATGGACTGCAGCCTACCAGGCTCCTCTGCCCATGGGATTTTCCAGGCAAGAGTACTGGAGTGGGTTGCCATTGCCTTCTCTGAGAGCTTCTCTAGCTAATTTCAGTTGTTTGGAGGAAATGTGTTCTGGATTTGGGTGATACCTACCAACACTGTGCCATTTAAGTTTTTTGTGCCAAGATAAGTTTTTGCACCAGTCTTGTAACATCTTCACATGCATAGCTTTGTTGTGCTCTATCTCTTAATCTGGAAGCTGTGGGCCAAAACTTTATAGCTTTTCACTTAATATCTTGCTTGTAATTTTTACCTTTTATAGGAAAGTCCTTCAAATATTCAAAGAAAGTGCTTTCTTCAAATAAAACAACCTCTTCTCTTAATTGTTCTCTACTGATTGCCAATGTTTTCCCCAGAATATAGAACATAGAATAGACGTGATTTTTTTTTGTATGATGTTTTCATACTAATTGTTGTTAAGCCAGATCTATTGCCTACTACCACGTGGATTATTTTTTTAAACTGAAAGAAGATTTTACTAATACCTGAATCAGGATTTAAACTGAGACCCAAATGGTTTCAAAGACATGCTTTGACTAGCACCATATTATTCTGCTGTAACCTACATTCAAGGCACAGAAAACTGATTTCCTCCAAATACCCACATTCCTCCCATTACTGTAATTGTCCACCAACTGTCCTTCTGCCTGTAATGGTTCTACTCATTTCAGTCCTTGTAAATTTCCACTCAGCTGTCCATAATTAGAACAACTCTACGTTTTCCTCCTTAAACTTGACCTTGCCACCCAAGACAGACGTCTATGTTGAGAAGAAAATAGAGGCAAGGATCCAGGTTGCCTGGATCCTGAAATAAGCTTGATTTGAAAAATTTTTAATTGTTTTTAATTTTTATTGATATATAGTTATTAATAATTTACAATGTTGTATTAGTTTCAAGCATACAGCAAAGTGATTCAGTTATTGTTTTTTTAGATTCTTTTCAATTATAGGTTATTATAAGATACTGAATATCATTCCGTGTGCTATACAGTAGGTCTTTGTTGGTTATTTATTTTATATATACCTGTGTTTATATGTTATTCCTAAACTCCTAATTTATCCCTTTTCCCCTTTCACCTTCAGTAGCCATGAGTTTGTTTTCTATGTTTGTGGGTCCATTTCTGCTTTATAAATAAGTTCATTTATGTAATTTTTAAGATTATACATATTAGCAATATTATATGACATTTGTCTTTGTATGACTTACTTCACTCAGTATGATGATCTCTAGGTCCATTCACATTGCTGCGAATGGCATCATTTCATTCTTTTTTATGGCCGAGTAATATTCCACTGTGTATATAGACTATATTTTCTTGATCCACTTGTCTGACAGTGGACACTTTGATTCCACGTCTTGGCTACTCTAAATTGCATTGCTATGAAATTCAGGGTGCATGTATCTTCTGGAATTACAGTTTCCTCTGACTGTATTCCCAGGAGTGGGACCTCTGGATCACATGGTTGTGTTGTTGTTATTTAGTCTCTAAGTCTTTTCTCTTATGCCACTCATGGTCTGTAGCCCTCCAGGTTTCTCCATCCATGGGAATTGCCAAGCGAGAACACTGAAGTGGGTCACCATTTCCACTCAGGGGTCTTCCTGACCAAGGGATTGAACTCATATCTCCTGCACTGCAGTTGGATTCTTTATCCCTGAGCCAACAGGGAAGCCCAGATTATTTGGTAAGGCTAGTTTTTTTAAGGAACATCTGTACTGTTCTCCATAGTGGCTGCGTCAATTTGCCTTCCTACTAACAGTGTAGGGGGATTCCTTTTTAGCCACACCCTTGCAAACTTTTTAATGATGACCATTCTGACTGAACTTGATTTTATTCAAAATAATATAAACTCGTAGAGGATTAACCATGTCTACAATGTCTTTGAACTAAAAATATTTGAATCAGATTTGAATTTCAGAATTTACTTTTTTAAAATGGAGCTAGAAAATTTCAGGAACAGGTGTTTAGAGGTCTTCAATCAGGAAACCCCATAATCTCTCAAAATATTTTAGTTTTCTAAAAGTTTTCAGTAGAAATCAAATCTATTTTTTATTTTTATTTATTTTTTTTAAGATTCAGCTGATGAAAAATTTATCTATTTATTTTTTATTTTTAAACATAAATTTATTTATTTTAATTGGAGGTTAATTACTTTACAATATTGTATTGGTTTTGCCATACATCAACATGAATCCGCCACAGGTATACACGGGTTCCCCATCCTGAACCCCCTCCTCCCACCTCCCTCCCCTCTGGGTCCATCCCTCTGGGTCGTCTCAGTGCACCAGCCCCAAGAATCCAGTATCATGCATTGAACCTGGACTGGTGATTCGTTTCATATATGATATTATACAGAAATAAATAAAATAGATTGCTTTCAGTGTTAAATGTTTCTGAACATTTTTAATCAACAGAACATTTTAGCAGTGGATTTTTCACTTTTTAAAAAGCAAGGTAGCTTGCTTTCCATCAAGTCATATTTTATTTTATATTTTCTCATTGTATATTAATCATGGAAATGAGTATTTTACTTGCTAATGTTTAGCAGACACATTTGTAAAAACTAACTAATATCTCATTTATTTCTTCTGAGAATTTCCCTGAGGATTTTCCTGTTTCTGAGTTTTAAGGACAGTACGACTGCTTGATACCTAATAACCAAGAGGATCAATTTACATTATATTTAGAAATAACCTCCCACATGTTACTACATCTAAGTGCTAGCCAACAATTTTAGCTTTTGCTAAAACAGCTTTATTTTCTTTACCTAATACCCACAGACCCTGACTAGGTTTTGTGTTTTTGTTTTTAATCACCATTTTATTTTGAACTATGCTACTGTTAATCTATTTTTTACTCATTTATGAAAACAGCATATCTGCCTTAACACTTTAATTATATTCCATTCCTTTTGTGATTTTTTTTTTCTTTCTGAAGAGTATAAATCAATCAAGTCTGCAGAGTTCTAGGAGGAGGTCTTGATGTAGCTGAATATCAAGAAATTCAATATATTTAATCGCAGCATGTATTGAAGTCATGGGACAGAAGTCATTTAAAAAAGATAGCTGTCATGGTAATTGACTCTTCAGCATGCGTTTATTGGTTGCAGGAAAGAATGAAAGAGTTCTTTTGAAGCCCTTAAATTTCCAGTCCTTATTCTTAAAGTTGCTTTGAAATTTGAGAGACAGAAGCATTGCAGCTGCTAGTCAAAGAGCTACCAAATAGGACTTAGGTTTAAAGCAGAGTGGTGCTAGATTCTAACTGAAAAGGACACACGGGGCCTGATAGTGTTATAACTAACTGACTAGCAACAACACATGGAGATTGTTGAGTGACTTTTAGACTCAGAAAATTAGAGAATCAGAGAGTCTTATCAACGAGGGGAATCTTATCAATGATGAAGGGGAACTTTCTTTACATTTATTAAGAAGATTATCTGAGATCTTAAATGCTTTTCAGACAGGTGGGTATAAAGTAGTGACTGGGTCAGGTGGGGACAGTAGAAGAGACTTCCACTCAGTGCTGGTGTCTTGTTACTCTGCAGGAATGCAGGTCTTACACACGTCGTGGGATTTCTTAAGAGAAGACAGAAATCTGGATGCTAATGTGAAAGTTTCTGGGCCACTTTGCACAACTGCACAAATTGTGAATGTTCAGCATACACAGTGTATGTAGTATGTCTATTTGTGAACCAAACAGAAGACTGCACACAGATAAATTGGTAGGCAGTTTGCAGCCTCTTGTTCAGACTGATAGAAAAGTCTTTTTTATGAACTGAGATCTATTTTTCAGTAGCTTTGATTCCTTGGACCTTAGGGTCCTATGAACAAATGTAATCTTTATATATGCACACGATAGTATTTCAAATATTTGAAGCTAACACCTAAATTTAGGGGCTGGTAAGCCAAAGAAATAAATTCTTAGTCTGTTATGAATGTATGATGGTGAGTGTAGGCTGGTCTGTACTTTCCACTTCTCCCTCTTCTGAATGATAACTACCACTTAAATAACATGCCTGGAATCTTGCCTTAAACCAACCAGCGTGACTCAACTGTTTGGAGGTTCTCAGTCTCTGGTCTGCCCAGTGAAGGTTCCTAAGGTTTGCCACCTGTGGGGCCCTTCCTGCCAAGTCCCTGAGCCCACGAGAGCACGGCTGGCAGGGGATTTGGTGACTTTGATCCCAACATAGTTTGTTGTGTC
Organism: Neotragus pygmaeus; assembly: GCA_006410875.1. Classification (NCBI taxonomy): domain Eukaryota; kingdom Metazoa; phylum Chordata; class Mammalia; order Artiodactyla; family Bovidae; genus Neotragus; species Neotragus pygmaeus. Next base: position 1,530,201 of record SJYV01024581.1, on the reverse strand, counting down.
CACACCTGGTGTTGAGGGAATTTAGCCCCTTGGTGACTTTTTGAGCTTTATAGACCATATCCTCTCTCCCTAATTCCCTCTGTGTGTGTGGCTGGTCTCTCTTAGACTATAACTGTCATGCTTAAAATCCAGTGGTACAGACTACATACTGAGTTTGCACTGCGCACAGTTCCAAGCACGGCTTTATGTACATTGTCATTAAATACTCTCGATAACTCTGTAAATTACTAGCCCTCTTTATTAGAGACAAAGAAACTGAACACAAGAAACCCAACCATGAACACACATTGAACTGGTAATAAAACAGAGATTCAGACCAAGGGGGCTAGGATCTTCCTTCCTATGGCTCAGCCTACATCCCTGGGGTCTTCACAACCAATTAATATTCCTTCATAGACTGGAACTGGACCGTGAAAAATGCCTACTTTAATAGAGACCGTGATCTACTCTCTGCCCCTTTCTGGCTTGCAGCCAGCCTTATCTCCCTTCCGCTTCACACCATCTCTTTATTAGCTCGCAAAGACAGCGGCCAGTTCTCTTGAATGTCCATGCAATGGCCAAGGAATTCTTATTGCTCATTTCAGACCTGCCTAGCTCTCCTCCTCTTTTCATCCCATGTTACTTCTAGGCTCTGAAATCACCATCTACTCTGACTGTACAGTTTGGTGTTTGTACTTGGTCCCCTCTACATTTGACTCGACTTTCCAGCATTTAATGCCTCATGTTGGCCTGGCCCTGCTAAACTTCAAACTCACATGGTTTGCATTTGGATTCTACAACTTCACGGTTGTAAGACTTTGAACAAATTATATATCTCTTTGAGGTTTATTGGAGAAGGAAATGGCAACCCACTGCAGTATTCTTGCCTAGAAAATCCCACGGACAGAGGACCCTGGTAGGCTATAGTCCATGGGGTCACAAAGAGTCGGACATGACTGAGCGACTTCACTTTGAGGTTTGTGCTTAGCAAAATGGAGAAATTGTTCCTTGCTTATTGAATTGTGAGGATTAACAAACAACATACATAAAGTATCTAGTGCAGTAGATCACACAAAAGAAGTGTTCAAATGACACTTCTCATCATGATAGTCATCACTGGGAAGTAGGAACTGAGTAATTCCCAGCCAGGCCTTAAAAATCTCAGCTAAGCCTTTACACTAAGCCTCAGATGGCTGCGTGGGATAAGATGAAAGTACTTGTTGCAATCTTATTTATTTATTTTTCTTTATAATTTTATTTTTATTTATTTTTTTTAACTTATTCTACTTTACAATACTGTATTGGTTTTGCCATGCATCGACATGAATCCCTTTAAATAGTTGGCAACTCTAAGGTTAAAAATCAGGCCCTAAGATGTCCTTATCTTTGAAAGCAGTTGATAAGAGGTGAATTTATCAAGAATGATCAATGGCAATGATTATTTACAGTATATGCAACGATAGAAACATGTAATAATTTAATTATGCATTTATTTGTTACTATTTTATTAAAGAGATACTGACAGGATTATGCTTATGATTATTTTATTCTTTTTTTTTAAGCTTTATTTTACAACCTAGCCTCTGTTAGGTATCGTTTGTTGGAGGTTCAGACAAATTCCACTCAAAAAAATGCATTTATTGCTTTTTGATCATTAAGAAATATTTTGAAAATAAAAATTACCTATAATTTCATAAGCTAGAGAGTAAATACAGATAACACAATTCACTGTGTATCCTTCTAGTCTTTTTTATTTGTAAATATGTGCATGCTCAGGTGCTCAGTCATGTCCAACTCTTTGTGACCCCGTGGACTGCAGCCACCTAGGCTCCTCTGTCCATGAAATTTTCCAGGCAAGAATATCTGAGTGGGTTGCTATTTCCTTCTCTAGGGGATCTTCCTGACCCAGGGAGTGAGCCTGTATCTCCTGTATTGGCAGACAGATTCTTTACTACTTGAGCCACCTGGGAAACTCTTTGTAAATATACAGTAAATAAAGATATAATAACAGGAAATAGAGATAAGAATTTCCCAAGTCACTAAATCATCCTTTCAAAACTATGCTGGTATATGAATCCTTTGAGTATTTAGCTGTATGATAACTTAATTGCCAAGTTATCTGATAAAATTGCAATTTTTCCTGCTACAAAATTAATATCTTTAAAGGATATGGCTTTCTATTTTTACTTTCAGCATCTGAATCCTCTTTCTATGTTAGGACTCCTCTCCACCCTCAACTATAGAAGCTGAAAGAGATGCCAGGTATTAGATTTCCCAGCCTCCCTTGCAGATAGTGTGTGGGCTTTCTTAGACCTTGAATGGAAGGGTGGAGGGTTGAAGACGTTATTGTTAAATATCAGCTTCCCAGATGGTGCTAGTGGTAAAGAATACACAGGTAATGCAGGAGACTCAAGAGATGAAGCAGGAGTATAATGCTGTGTGTTGGACCCCTTTCCCTCTTGGGTTACCTCTACAATTTATTTCACCACATGCTTTCTCTTCAAAGTACAAGTTGCTTGGTCCTCTGATATTGTGTTCTAGTTTTCATCCTCATAGCCATGATTTGACAGTCTAATCCTTCTTTACATACTTTTCATTAAGCTAGCTCTTACATTTTTAAAATGAGAGAATCTTGTATTTACTGTAGTTTTTCTCTAGTGTTGTAGTTTTTTCTTTGTTTAATTAGGATTGTACTTGTTTTGTTGGTGCCCTGGTTACAACATTACATGGGTTTTGCATGGTCTTCCCTTAAGTCTTATTTTTCTGTAAACGGTTATTTTTAGAGTGCTGTCCAGCAAAAAAGGAAGTTTCTTAGGAATACTATGTTGGGCTAGAGGAGAAGCAAGGGTAATTCCTTCTCTTGCTCAGCCATATCAAATCCCAGAGAGTCTTGTTAAATATGCAGTTTGCAGAATCCACCTCAGTTCTGATTCAGAATCTCCAGCAGGGGGATGGTTCTGGCAATCTGTTGACGTGTGACTCGGGTAGTTCTTATGTTATACAAGTTAAGGAAGCTTTGTGCCCTAAGGGGGCATGGAATACTCATGCTTTCTCCTCCCCCCAACATTAACACAGTATTGCCTTCAGTTAAAGACCCCGTTAAAAATAACTAATTGCAACTATATCACCTTCATGATTTAAATTGTCTTGGTCCATGGGATCCTTCGCTGTGTCTGGTTTTATTTGTCATGTTCCTTTAAAGGCAAGTCTTCTCAAACTTCATTTTAGCCACTCGCACCAATCATGAACCCAAGCAGCCTGCCCAAAGGACCTGCTTTATTTCTATTATAATACATGAATTATCAAATATGAGATAATAACAAAAGCTTTCTTTTTAAATGATGCAAGCAGGCTAAGTGAATTTTTATAGTGCTTTACAAATGCTTTGTGCAAATCTTGTGAAGATGGAGCCTCAGATGAAGGACATGGTATAGATGGTGGGGAAAAGGGTACTTGTCAATAGAAGCTTTATATGCTTTTAAGCAGAAAAGTACCTTACATTTAGAGGTTGTTGTTGTTTATTTGTTTGTGCTAGTTTTGGCTTGCTTTCCTGGTCTAATCCTGAATATTTTAAAGTGGGAATTTTATTTTGTTTACTTTTCCTGCTTGAGCTAAAGTACAGAAAAGACACATTATAAGACTGTCATAAAAGATTTGTTGTAAACTGTGTAATTTGTGTAATATTCTGTAAACTCAGAGTAATAAAGATAAACCAACCCATAATGGCAATGCTTAACGTCCAGCAATTTTCTTCCATAAAAGCCTTGTTCATTATACTTCTAGTTACACTTCTGAAACCAGAAATCCCATAGTTTATATTAACATTCAGCTGGACTTATTGTTAGTTTCTCTGCTTATTAAAGAGAAATCCAATTTATACCAGTCAATCAGTAATAAGAAATAGTTGTTCTATATTAATAACACTCTACTCCTTCCAATTATTTACATGTGGGTCGATGGGAGGATTTGAATGCACAGCAGTCAGTTTGGGTTGATTATCACGAAGAACTGAAGCAATACTTTGCAGGGCTTTGTGTTAAGAGCAGCCTTGAATTTGGGCTCCTGCGCTTAGTCACTCAGTCATGNCAGAGAACCCTTCTTGGATTCATACAGCTATTCAGAGGCACAGTCCAATGGAACAACAATATTTCAGGGCTAGAAGAGTTAGGTGCATCGGGCCTAGCTTCCTACCTACCCAGAATGGGGAGCGATAGTCAATAGTTCCTGCCTGCACAATCCCATATGCCAGATCATGCGATGGTCACTGAGGATACAAAGGCACATAAAGCACTAGCCTGCCTTGGTGAGCTCACGGTGTGGCATGCAGAGGCAGTCGAGGCAACAGCACAACAAATGCCGGAATGAAGGGACGCCCAGAGTGGGCGTGGGATGGCCAGCTAAGAACACAGCAGTGAGAAGACAGCTAAGGGGACAGGGATCTCAATTAGGGTGAGATCACAGAAGTCTTCACAGGGCAGGCGATGCTTAAGCTGAGATTTGAAAGCTGATCAGAAATTGTCCTTTCTCCTATCCAATCAGCCATCCGGCCATCCAGCCACCCACTGTCAATTGATTAACTCATATACTATTTGAAGACTCAAGGCTAGTTATAAGCAGGGCAAAGTCTAAGTAAAATTGTGATGACTTCAGAGTTTACCTCAAACCTCATAGGCTGTCAGAAGAAGAGTTCTTATATGTGATATAGTTACACTCCCACAGTTTTAAAGATGCAGAAACTGAGGCTCAAAGGAGAGGAGAAAACATTAATCCCCAGTTAGGCAGCAGCTGACAGAGCCAGACGTAGAGCCCGAAGTGTGCCCAGAGCACAGGTCTCATCCTGTTATAATATGCTGCTCCTTTCTCAGCCTGCTTTTCATTGCAACCTCCTCTATTCCCTGCCCCTATGGGATCTAATACTCGCTTATCCTCCCCCTTTCTGTTCAGAAATTGATTCATACCAAGATGAACAACTCAAAGTTTTAACATTTGGAAAAAGAAGGGTGAGGGATAAGAGCCCCACGTTATAGTAATTCATTACCTAATTCACTTTATTTCTTTCTACTAAAATCTAACTCTTCATCGAGGTAACAGGAAGCAACTTTGACTTAGGAGGACCTTAAAATCTGATCCCAGCTGCCTGGCTTGGTCCATAAAACACTTCTCTCTATGAGTAAGTGAAACAGTCACAGAGAAATCTGCTGGCTTCTGCCTAGTGCGGTTTCTGACAGATGGCATCATCCTTCTTCCCCCATAGCACAAAGTATCCACAGACATCCAGGACTAAACTAGGCAAATCAAGTGCCCAGCCCACCAGTCTCAGCTGGAGGCACCCCAAGAGGTGGCATTCACAGAGACTGTGATTATTGCATGAGGATGTCCCTGTTGATTCTGTCCAGAGAGTGGAGAAGCACTGCAAACTATCTGTGGTGCTGCCACGTTATCCAGGCTTCAAGTGAAAAACTCTTTGGAGCTGCCAGGAGCATTAGAACTCGGTAATAACAACACTGGGGCCAAGCCTTGGGTTTTAGTAATAATAATCAGGGATCTAGGATCCCATCTGTGCATATATCTTATTCTTCTCACAATGGCCATTGAACACACAGATTGTTCTCTCCATTTTATAGGAAAGAAACAGAGGCCCAGAGAGGTTTTATGACACAGTTGGGAAGTAACAGGGCCAGGATCTGAACATAACTCTATGCTATACTGAGATCCTAGACCCACACTGTACCCCAGGACACACTCCAGGGCACACTGGCACAAATACACACTTAGTTATTTTTAACTGGAGTATAGCTTCCCAGCGGGCACTAGTGGTAAAGTATAGCTTCCCAGCGGGCACTAGTGGTATCACCAGTGCAGGTGATAAAAGAGACATAGGTTTGATCCCTGAGTCGAGAAGATTCCCTGGGGAAGGAAATGGTAACCCACTCCAGCATTCTTGCCTGGAGAATCCTATGGATAGAGGAGCCTGGTGGGCTATGGTCCATAGGGTCACAAAGAGTCAGACACAACTGAAGCGACTTAGTGTTTCTTTACATAGCTGATTCACAATATTCTGTTAGTTTCAGGTGTACAGGCACTGACCACACTGTGCAGTGAATACTGTATGCTCCTGAACTCTGAATTTCTAGCCTGGGCATAGGCCTGATCCGCAGGAGACATTCAGTAGACTTTGGTGGTATGGATGTATACTTGGGTAAAAATATCTTCTTTTGATTGCCTGTTCACACCAATTATAGGAGATGTTTACATTACTTAGTGATAACTTTATCAGCAGGTGAAGACACAGAAGAAAGCAATGGACTAGGAAGAGGCTGACTGGTGTTCTAATTTTGGCTTTGCCACCTGTCAGGTACAAGAGCTTGAGTGACTGGTTTTCGTTCTCTTCACCTCAGCTTTTTCATTGGTAAAATAAGGACATTGAGTAAGGTAAAGTCCGAGAGCCCTTCTGCCTATTTGCATCAGTAGTCAAAGAGCTGCCCACACTGCCATTCCTTCCATAAGGACTTGGTGTAAGTTTCCATGCCAGGTGCTGGGGACACAGAGGTAAATGACATCCAGTCTTTGTCCAAAAGCCTCACAGTCGAGTGGAGAACACAGTCTGATGGCTACCTAGGAATGAGAGGAGCAGAGGGACCTATAGAGGAGGACCTTGATCACCCCAGGGCATGGGGATCTGGGGAGGGCAACCTGGAGGAGGTATCGGTAAAGTCAGCTCCATGGAGAAGTGTCTCATGTGAGAACAGAGGCGGAAGGGGCAGGCTAACATTGGGTCTCAAGTGCACACTTGAGCCGTCTGTACCTGCTCTCTCTCCTCATCTGAGAATCAGCTCTCCCCAGGAATAGTGCACCTCTGGCCAACTTTTCCTCCTCCCTCTGTCACAGCAAGCTCCTTTCCTTCTCTCTGGAACACTTCTACTATCTCTGTTAGCACCTTCTCTGCCTACTTCTCTCTTCCACATGTCTCCATCCAGTTAACTCTTCCTCATTCTTCAGAGCTCAACTCAGGACACTTCCTCAGAAAAGCCTTTTCTGATGCTCCAGGCTAGTTCACGTCACCCCACTGTGTATCTTCTTAGCACCTTGTGTTTCTCCTTCATCACACTGTTAAATAAGTAACTACGTGCTCAGTGGCTTAGTGTTTGTCTATTCTACTAGAATGAAGGCTCCACAAGGGGCAGGGACTTCTTACTCAAATATTTTATCGCTGGCACTGTGCTTTTATATAGTAGGGTCTCAATAATATGTTGAGTATATGACCATACATATAGTAGGGTCTCAGCAAATGTTTGCAGAATGAATGAATGGAGGGACAAAGATGGGGTAGAGAAGTGGGGAGGGCAGCAGTCATCTTTCCCTTTAATCGCACTTTCAAGCTATCATTCCTCTTTAATTACATTAAAAACCACAATGTCTCCGAGGCTAATGCTTTTCAGCTGTTCCATCCTCTCCCATTCTTCTGCTCTCAACTCAGCTGAACCCTTAATGCTTAAAGTGCTCGAAACAGGTTTCTATAAAGAAAGAAGAAATGAATATGGCTCTAAGCTTCTCACTGATTAGCTCACCAAAATCTTTCCCACTCTTCAAAGTACAGCGTACTCTCAAATTGCCTCTAATGCCCAGCCCAGTCCTTCAGTGTAATTGATTTCATATGAGGAGTGACAGGAAAACAACTGGATTGAGCAATGTCACATTAAAATATGAGTGGTGGTCTTTTAAACCATCCTTCCCTTTCTCCTTCCCTTCTTTCCATCCTTCCATTCTTTCCTTCTCCTTATACCCCGTCCTCCTTCTTCTTAATTTTAATTTTAAAAAAGGAGAGTGATCTGCTGAATCCAGGTGAATGGAATACTAGAAATATACTGAGGTGAAAATAGAAAATATCTTTCTTAGCATCATCCCACAAAAGCAAGATGATATTTCACAAAAGTTGGAAAACAGGTTCTTAGAGAATATTTGCATTTTTTTTTAACTTAAAAATGTAGACAGAGAAACCTAGAGAGGGCAAAAGGCTCAGAGCAAAGCAATGTCAAAGAGACTGGAACTCGCTGTGCTGACCTAGCGCACTGCCCTCTAAACGGTGGCCATGTGCTTCGTCAGCAGTTTGTAAATCGAGCGCTGCTGCCCTGCCTCTGCTCCTGCTTCCTGGCCTCTTCTGCCCACCGCTCGCCTTTCTTTGCCTGAGCCCCAGGGAGAGCCCGCCTACCTGCCACACTGCCCTTGTGAGCACTGCCCCTCTGCAGAGAGCTTGGCCTCCTTTCACTGATTCATCCACTTGCCATCTGCTTTCAGATTTCTCCTGGAAACCCCAGTGTTCCTACTGTTCCCTGAATTGTCACGCCCTACTCCCTGGCTAATGGACCCAATAAACAGCTGCTTTAATTTAGCTTTCATCCATCTCCAAGCCACCGTTTTTCTGTGGTTTACATCTTCTATTTTTCACTCTCTTGAATTTTTTTTATTCACTAATTTCAGAAAATTAAATGTGTCTGAAAGAGCAAGGGTGAAGCAATGATGACTTTTCTAAGGAATCGTCATGACAGTATTCACTCTTTTACTCGTGTCACCTTTGGGTCAATGTGAATTCCTGACACTGAGTGTGTGTTGTCAAGGAAAGATAGCTAAAAAGTGGAAGGCAGTATTGCATAGTGGTCATTGACTTAAGACATACATGCAGTAAAGACTACAAGAAAATTAAAGGGAAGTGTATTTCAGTTGATTTATATGAGGGCTTCCCTGGTGGCTCAGTGTAAAAAAGCCACCATCTAATGCAGGAGACATGGGTTTGATCCCCGGATGGGGAAGATCCCCTTGATAAGGAAATGGCAACAGATTCTGGTATTCTTTCTGGGAAATTCCATGGACACAGGAGCCTGGTGGGCTACAGTCCATGGGGTTGCAAAAAGCTTGACATATCTACATATGTATATGGGCTTCCCAGGTAGCTCAGTGGTAAAGAATCCATCTGCCAATGCAGGAGATGCAGATCCCTGGGTCTGGAAGATCTCCTGGAGAAGGAAATGACAATCCACTCTAGTTTCCATTCCTGGAAATTTCCAGAGCCTAGTGGACTACTGTCCATAGGGTTGCAGAGTGAGACACTAGCGACTGAGCATATAGAAAACAGTAACAGGTATTAACATGTTAATATATGAACACGAGCATTCACTCTGTTAAAGATGTTCAAGCGAATGTGTCATTTAGGGTGCCAGGAAATGAAAAAACCTTGTTTGGAATACCTAAAGAAATGTCATAGACTTTGTATAGAGTTTCCAAGTGTGTATCTAGAAACCAACTATGAAACTCTTGAAACACTTTGCTCAAAGACACAAAGGAAAACAGGGTTCAAAATTTAGAAGAGCAGGTTTTGTGAGGGGGATTTTGATGCCTGGGGTCCCACATGGCATGGCTCCAGAGGAGGGATTAGTGTGCATTTCTCCCCTCTTCTCTGCATAGGCAGAGGGTACAGTGGGCTGACTTTTGGATTCTGACTCTTTCCTAAGAAATCGAGTGAGCAAGAGACTATGGAAAAAGTGAAAAAGCAGCAGCAGTGAGACTGGCCTCGTGCTTGCCCAGGCAAAAGGGTCTCGGCAGATGCTGGACCCATGTGGACAGAATCAGTTTCATGCCCTTTTGATTCCTGCGAAATCTAGGCATACAGCAGACCACCAGAAAAGCAGGAGATCAAGGGTATAGTGACAGTGGGAGGAGCAGGATGTATTCCTCAAGTGATGGTTTCTTTCAAGCAGAGGCACCTCCAAGGAACCCAGGAAATCACCATCCTGAGAGGGAATCAGCTGCTTGGTCCAGAGAGCCTGAAGCCAGCTCAGGACAGTGTCAGGCAAGGGGAATCCTTCTGTTCTCTTCACACGCCTAGTCTTCTCCCACTTTAACCTTGGCTAGAGGTGGAGGTATGAAGGAAGAAGACATTAAATCAAGCTCAGAGTTTTGATTACTGTCTGGGATTGGGCATTTTTAATTACTGAATTGAGGCTACGTGTATTAATTAAAGTGACTGAAGGACTATTACCTAAAAGGATAATGTTCATCCAGGGCAGGGGAAAGACTATCCCTCTGAATAGCTTTGAAGTATTGATAGGAGACAAAAATAAAGCTGCTATTAGGAATACACTCTGAGTTCTGCATATTATATCAACATATTATTAGCTACACATGTAATCCTGACAACAACACGGGAGATAAGTAGTATTTCTGTCCCTATTTTAATAAATGTAAAACCCGAAACACAGGGAGCTCAAGTAACTTGCCCAAGGTCACTCTAGCCAAATGGAAGTATTTTCAAGCACTGTAAACTTTCTATGGGTGGAGCTGTATTTGATCCCTCTCAGTAGCCTCACAGCTCTGCACAGTGCCAAGGGCTCAGCAGTACAAATAATATTGCTTGAAGGTCTGATTTCAGAATGTTGTGCTGGAAATAAGTGCATGAGAGAAACAGTAGGCTTTCAAGAACAGCTGAGCCAACTGAGATCAATGAGGACCCCTCAGGACCCATCTCAGATGTTCCTGACTCCCTTGTTTGATCTCCCGGTCAGGCCATAACCAGCCTCACCCACATGGTCTGTCCTTAGGACACAGGGTTACAGCTGCCCCATCTGGCCAGCTGTTTTATGTTCCTCTTGAGTGGAGCCTCCTTCCCACTCTCCTCTGTCTTTCCCCAACCCTCATGCCCTCTCTCACCACCCCTGCTCCATTTTTTTTTCAGTAGGAAACATCAATAAAATTTAATCAGCAATGTTAGCTGGATGGGGATAAGGGGTGCAGAGACAACTATTCCTCTGTTATTAGCTGGGTAAGTTGGGAGGGAGTACCATTAGGGCTCGAAATCCACCAACTGGGGCAGACAGTGAGCCCCTCATTCCCTGAACCCCACGAGGGGGGCCAGGACTGTAGCCCAGACTGGCTGGGGAGGCTTCCTGGGGAGTCTCGGCTAGTGTCTTCTGGGGCTCTGTAGTCTGGGGGGGGGGAAGGGGGCATTGCTCTCTCTGGCTCTCATTATATCTTAATACTGTGGCCATGACATAATATTGTTTGGCAACCTTTCCTCAGGGCCCTCAAAAATTCAGATAGAAGTATCCAAACAAAGTCATATCATGTAAGATTTGGAGACACTTTAGATTATCTGAAAGTGTGAAAGCTGCTCAGTCGTGTCTGACTCTTTGCGACCCCATGGACTCTACAGTCCATGGAATTCTCCAGGGCTGGAATCGGCAGTCTTTCCTTTCTCCAGGGGTCTTCCCAAGTCAGGGATCAAACCGGGTCTCCCACATTGGAGGTGGATTTGTTACCAACTGAGCGACAAGAAAAGCCCAAGAAAACTGGAGTGGGTAGAGTATTCCTTCTCCAGGGGATCTTCCTGACCCAGGAATTGAACCGGGGTCTCCCTGCCTTGCACGTGGATTCTTCACCAACTGAGCTCCTATTTAAAACACTTTAGATCCAAAGAGGAGAAGTTACTAGATCAAGATAACACAACTGATACTAGATTGAGCTCTCTTATCTTTCACTGTAGTTCTTCAGAGAAATGACAGGTCAGAAGGGACTGACATGGTCAGCAAAAGCATCAGGGGTTAGGACTGTCAGCATCTTAGGAAAGCTTCTCTGGTAGGCCTCTCAGGGTTTTGTGCAGAAGCAGCTATACCAACCACATGTGAAGAGAGCTGAAGGGGAAGCTACTGCATTTTCTTACGCAAGCCACTTACGGAAAAGACATGGTAAGCCAACTTATCTCAGCTGTGCTTAGTACTTTTGACCAGAATTGTTGAACAAGTAGGACAAGCTAATGTGAAGTTGAGGAGAAACGCTTTATTGCATTAATCCTTATGATGGCCTTATAAGGGAAGAATTACAACATCTGTTTTAAAGATGAGAAAACAAATGCTCAGAGAAGTTACACGATTTGCCCAAAGTCACATAGCTAATAAATGAGGGAATCTAGGCTTGAAACGAGGTTTCTGTCTAATTCTAAAGCCCAGTTCTTTCTATTATATGATCTGAAAATTGATTCCAAAGGTCGATACTAAAGGTAAATTTGTTCAATGGAAATTAAGGAAACGATAATAATATCACTGGAATAAGCATACAACCTCTCTAGGACACGACTTTGAGTGAGCAATGTTTCTATTTATCCAACTGTTTGCTTGTTTCATTTGCTCTTTCATTCACTCATCCATTCATTCAGCAAATATTTATTGAGCATCTACTAACCATGAGCCACTATTCTAGGCACTGAGGTTACATGATCAGGCAAAAATGGCTTTGCCTTCATGGAACTTACATTCTGGTAGGAAGTGGAGGAAGATCAAGTGACTCAGAAAGTGAGAAAGATATTATCAGATAATAATATCAGATGTGAAGGGAATAAAGGAGAGTGATATGATAGTAAGTGGGAGGGGCAGGCAGGAGTTAATTAAATATGGTGGTCAGTAAAATCTTGGGAGGTGGGGGTCAGGGTTCAAGAGGAAGAGGATGAATAAAGGGAATGAATATTTATGTTCTTGGGAAACACACAGGGCAGTTGTAGGATGAGAGCACTCTTCTCTCTTGTCTGTGACCTCTATTTCACCTTGCCAACATCTTCCAGCTTCTGAGTAGAATTGGAGAAGGAAATGGCAACCCACTCCAGTATTCTTGCCTGGAAAATACTGGCAGGCTACAGTCCATGGGGTCACAAAAAGTTGGACATGACTGAGTGACTTCATTTCACTTCTTCTGAGTAGAAGGAACACCGAGGCAGAGCGCTCCAAGCAGAGGAGGGTGCTGTAGAAGGAAGGCAGTGGGATTTGCAAGTGGATAGACCCCTGGCTGTGGAACCTCGAATGAGCTCTTCAAACACAGAGACTGCTTCAGTGTGTGAAAATAGGGTCAGGGATGCCTTCCTGTTTAGAATGTGTGGGGATCAACTCAGATAATGGATGGGCATCAGTTCTTGATTGCCAGCAACAGAAACTGAATAGATGATTAGGCATAAAGAGAGCTTACTAAAGGAATCTGGTAGCTCACAGAATGAGTTAAAGGTCCCGAAAACAAGTCTGAGGCTAAGCTCCTTGCCAAGATTGCTGCAGAACTAGTCTGATGAGAAAATCACAGTTGCTACCCCTACCACTAAGTACCAGATGCTACAGCTAACACCACTCTGTGCTAACAGTTCATCTTTATTACAACTACTATGCTGCCAGCACAGGGACATTCCTGGGCCAGGAACTCAAGGTTGCTTTCTGCCTAGGCCTCATAGCTTTTCATCTTGGAATTGATATACTGTAGGGGTGCTTTGGACTGATGAAGCCTAGATAACATATTGTACCCTAGCTGTGGGAGAAGTTAGGGAAGGGGGTTTTCTAATTTCTACCATGAGGTGAAGGATTCTTGAAGAAGAATATTCAAAAGGGGCTGGGGAGCCAGCAAACGAGGCAAATACCCACTGAGGATGGAAAATACCCAGCATGGAGCCCAGAACCCAGCAGATGCTCAGTGAAGGTAAGTTTCTTTTCTCCTGCAGCTTCACAGACTTCTATCCATCTGATCCTAAGTTCTGAGGCGGTATTAACAATGCTGTATGGGTAGATGAAAAGGCCACCGTGTACTATTTAAGACTCCCAGGAAGGAATCATAATTTTAGCCCATGCTGTAGACACCTTCCAGAGAGACAGGTTGCTGACTGGGACTTTGCTCAGAGCAGGAACACTGTGCTTGGCATTTGCCTAAATACAGCCTAGCCCAGAGATAGAGTGGTCTCATAAAATGAGGTAAGTTGAGAATGGAGCCTCAAATGAATTGCTGATCCTTCACAAGTGCCTTTGGGAACAGAAACACAGGAATACAAACTAAGGATCTTCAGTTGAAAAATGATGAGTAATTATTTAATAACTGGAATTGGTGCCCTAAACAGTGAGCTTCACTTTTTATCCAAAGCCAGCCCTGTAACTGGAAGTATGCCTCAGTTTCCTTAATTGTATTCAACTCCCTTTCCCTACTACCACATCCCCTACCTTTTGGGACTAGAGACTAGCCCTGAACTACAGCATACATGAAAATATGTCAAGATCTTAACAAAACTGTTCCTATATCAAGTTTCTTCATCTCAGATAAGCTCCTCCCAGAAATAAACTGCATTCTAGATGGAAGCCAATTTGACACATAATTTATAGTTTACAAGGCACTCTGTTGACTTCCCAGGTGGCTCAGATGGTAAAGTGTCTGCCTATAGTGCGGGAGACCTGAGTTCAATCCCTGAGTTGGGAAGATCTCCTGGAGAAGGAAATGGCAACCCACTCCAGTATTCTTGCTTGGAAAAATTCCATGGACTGAGGATCCTGGTAGGCTACAGTCCATGGGGTATCAAAGAGTTGGACACGACTGAGTGATTTCACTTTCTTTCTTTCTTATTGCACAAAGTCCAGTTTGACTCCAGTGGCATTTCTGTGAATTTTATGTTATTTCTTTGAACATTTATTGAATAATATTACATTTTTATTGTGTCAGACACTGTGTAGAGATTCAGAGAGAAGGCAGTGACATGCTTAAGAACATATAGTCACATTCGGTGTTTCTTCCATCTTGCCTTAAAGCTTGTCAAGACCAAATGAGATGCCATGTGGAAAAGGGCTACATGGGAGCATGAGGTTATTATTCGTGTGGCTGTGATGTATGACTCTTCTTTCTAAGTCATTGCTGTAGAAATCTGGGTGACATGGCTGCTACTGCTAAGTCACTTCAGTCGTGTCCGACTCTGTGTGACCCCACAGACGGCAGCCACCAGGCTCCCCCATCCCTGGGATTCTCCAGGCAAGAACACTGGAGTGGGTTGCCATTTCCTTCTCCATGTCACTTTTCCCTGGGTGACATGGCAGAGGCATGAATTTCCATGAGTCTGATGTGAGCAAGTGCTGTCTTAATGTCTTTCTGATCACACAAACAGCCTTGGTTTTCTCTGACTGCCAATCCTGGCCCTACCTCCCCTGAAAATCACATTACTCCCAGATAGTGGCAGTTGTTGTCCTAGAGATACGTGCACCACAGATCTGGAAGGTAAAGAAATCTTAGAAGCTAAAAAATGCAGTGATCTCAGGGGATCAGTGAGGATTACATCAGTTCAGTTCAGTTCAGTTGCTCAGTCGTGTCCGACTCTTTGCGACCCCATGAATCCCAGCACGCCAGGCCTCCCTGTCCATCACCAACTCCTGAACTTCACTCAAACTCACGTCCATCGAGTTGGTGATGCCATCCAGCCATCTCATCCTCTGTCGTCCCCTTCTCCTCCTGCCCCCAATCCCTCTCACCATCAGGGTCTTTTCCAATGAGTCAACCCTTCGCATGAGGTGGCCAAAGTAATGGAGTTTCAGCTTTAGCATCAGTCCTTCCAAAGAACACCCAGGACT
>SJYV01024581.1:1491677-1506344 GCA_006410875.1 Neotragus pygmaeus | reverse complement strand
TGGCAGGCTCCATGGGGTCAAAGGAGTCAGATGCAACTTAGCGACTAAACCACCACCAGCAGCAGCACAGTGGAATATTTAAAAGTCATCTGTCAGCCACTAGGTGAGATCCCTGGGAGAGAGAGCCCTTGAGGCAGTCCTGCTCAGGTGACCAAGGAGAATGAGGAGGCAGAGATGGCCATGTTAGTCGGAACACTGGGGAGTCAGTGAGGTGAAAGGCCTAGATCTTGCAACATCCAGGAAGTCTAAGAAAGGAGAAAGTTTCTGGGAGAAACAGCAGATGTGTTCCCAATGCAGGTGCTGCAGAGAGGCCTGGGAGAGAGAGGCTAGGGGAGCCACTGCGTTGGACCCTAAGACTGCAGGAGACAGATGACAGTGATCGGAGGAGAGGTTGGCAGGTGAGACAGTGGAGAGGCCCCTGGATAAATCTCCTAGAAGCTTGGCTGTGAGAAGGATGTAGGGCTTGCCCTGGGATAAGAAGGGGCTTCCTTGGGGAGATGGGGAGGGAAGACGTGACCTCCACAGTCAGGGAGTTTTAAGGTTTAAAGCCAGGCTACCTTGAGCTGCCACTCTTGGACTCTACGGCCTAGTTCCACCAGCCCAGCCCTCCTGTGTGGTCTCACGGGTCCAGGTCAGCTGAAGGGGGGTCAACTTTGGTCCTCAGGTCCCAACCCTCTTCTCCCAACCATCTTGCTCTCTACCCCACCTTCAGTCCCCTGTCTCATCGCCACTAATACAGGATTAATTAGCAAAAAACAGTGCCTGGTTCACAAGGAGCTCAACATTCAGTTAAAACAAAGAGGGAAGTTATCTAAAAATTCTAAATGGGACTGGATTCTGCCAGGGGAACCACAACGTAAATCACCTGCCAAAATGCCACCTCTTTGAGACTTTAATAAGCAGCCATTAGGCCCTGCAAGTTAGAGCCTCATTCCGCCCCTTCCAGGACTGAAGAAGCTGCCAGAATCACATTAGGTTCCTGCAGAAGCCACCTTGGCAGTTCTAGGCCTGTCTCTTATACACATCTAGATGTGTATAAGAGACAGGTTCCTGGGNAACATGTAATAATTTAATTATGCATTTATTTGTTACTATTTTATTAAAGAGATACTGACAGGATTATGCTTATGATTATTTTATTCTTTTTTTTTAAGCTTTATTTTACAACCTAGCCTCTGTTAGGTATCGTTTGTTGGAGGTTCAGACAAATTCCACTCAAAAAAATGCATTTATTGCTTTTTGATCATTAAGAAATATTTTGAAAATAAAAATTACCTATAATTTCATAAGCTAGAGAGTAAATACAGATAACACAATTCACTGTGTATCCTTCTAGTCTTTTTTATTTGTAAATATGTGCATGCTCAGGTGCTCAGTCATGTCCAACTCTTTGTGACCCCGTGGACTGCAGCCACCTAGGCTCCTCTGTCCATGAAATTTTCCAGGCAAGAATATCTGAGTGGGTTGCTATTTCCTTCTCTAGGGGATCTTCCTGACCCAGGGAGTGAGCCTGTATCTCCTGTATTGGCAGACAGATTCTTTACTACTTGAGCCACCTGGGAAACTCTTTGTAAATATACAGTAAATAAAGATATAATAACAGGAAATAGAGATAAGAATTTCCCAAGTCACTAAATCATCCTTTCAAAACTATGCTGGTATATGAATCCTTTGAGTATTTAGCTGTATGATAACTTAATTGCCAAGTTATCTGATAAAATTGCAATTTTTCCTGCTACAAAATTAATATCTTTAAAGGATATGGCTTTCTATTTTTACTTTCAGCATCTGAATCCTCTTTCTATGTTAGGACTCCTCTCCACCCTCAACTATAGAAGCTGAAAGAGATGCCAGGTATTAGATTTCCCAGCCTCCCTTGCAGATAGTGTGTGGGCTTTCTTAGACCTTGAATGGAAGGGTGGAGGGTTGAAGACGTTATTGTTAAATATCAGCTTCCCAGATGGTGCTAGTGGTAAAGAATACACAGGTAATGCAGGAGACTCAAGAGATGAAGCAGGAGTATAATGCTGTGTGTTGGACCCCTTTCCCTCTTGGGTTACCTCTACAATTTATTTCACCACATGCTTTCTCTTCAAAGTACAAGTTGCTTGGTCCTCTGATATTGTGTTCTAGTTTTCATCCTCATAGCCATGATTTGACAGTCTAATCCTTCTTTACATACTTTTCATTAAGCTAGCTCTTACATTTTTAAAATGAGAGAATCTTGTATTTACTGTAGTTTTTCTCTAGTGTTGTAGTTTTTTCTTTGTTTAATTAGGATTGTACTTGTTTTGTTGGTGCCCTGGTTACAACATTACATGGGTTTTGCATGGTCTTCCCTTAAGTCTTATTTTTCTGTAAACGGTTATTTTTAGAGTGCTGTCCAGCAAAAAAGGAAGTTTCTTAGGAATACTATGTTGGGCTAGAGGAGAAGCAAGGGTAATTCCTTCTCTTGCTCAGCCATATCAAATCCCAGAGAGTCTTGTTAAATATGCAGTTTGCAGAATCCACCTCAGTTCTGATTCAGAATCTCCAGCAGGGGGATGGTTCTGGCAATCTGTTGACGTGTGACTCGGGTAGTTCTTATGTTATACAAGTTAAGGAAGCTTTGTGCCCTAAGGGGGCATGGAATACTCATGCTTTCTCCTCCCCCCAACATTAACACAGTATTGCCTTCAGTTAAAGACCCCGTTAAAAATAACTAATTGCAACTATATCACCTTCATGATTTAAATTGTCTTGGTCCATGGGATCCTTCGCTGTGTCTGGTTTTATTTGTCATGTTCCTTTAAAGGCAAGTCTTCTCAAACTTCATTTTAGCCACTCGCACCAATCATGAACCCAAGCAGCCTGCCCAAAGGACCTGCTTTATTTCTATTATAATACATGAATTATCAAATATGAGATAATAACAAAAGCTTTCTTTTTAAATGATGCAAGCAGGCTAAGTGAATTTTTATAGTGCTTTACAAATGCTTTGTGCAAATCTTGTGAAGATGGAGCCTCAGATGAAGGACATGGTATAGATGGTGGGGAAAAGGGTACTTGTCAATAGAAGCTTTATATGCTTTTAAGCAGAAAAGTACCTTACATTTAGAGGTTGTTGTTGTTTATTTGTTTGTGCTAGTTTTGGCTTGCTTTCCTGGTCTAATCCTGAATATTTTAAAGTGGGAATTTTATTTTGTTTACTTTTCCTGCTTGAGCTAAAGTACAGAAAAGACACATTATAAGACTGTCATAAAAGATTTGTTGTAAACTGTGTAATTTGTGTAATATTCTGTAAACTCAGAGTAATAAAGATAAACCAACCCATAATGGCAATGCTTAACGTCCAGCAATTTTCTTCCATAAAAGCCTTGTTCATTATACTTCTAGTTACACTTCTGAAACCAGAAATCCCATAGTTTATATTAACATTCAGCTGGACTTATTGTTAGTTTCTCTGCTTATTAAAGAGAAATCCAATTTATACCAGTCAATCAGTAATAAGAAATAGTTGTTCTATATTAATAACACTCTACTCCTTCCAATTATTTACATGTGGGTCGATGGGAGGATTTGAATGCACAGCAGTCAGTTTGGGTTGATTATCACGAAGAACTGAAGCAATACTTTGCAGGGCTTTGTGTTAAGAGCAGCCTTGAATTTGGGCTCCTGCGCTTAGTCACTCAGTCATGTCTGACTCTTTGTGACCCCACGGACTATAGCTTGCCAGGCTCTTCTGTCCATGGAATTCTCCAGGCAACAATAATGGAGTGGGTAGTCATTCCCTTCTCCAGGGGATCTTCCCGACCCAGGGATCAAATCCAAGTTTCCCACATTACAGGTGGACTCTTTACCATCTGAACCACCAGGGAAGCCCAGGTCTCCTTTAGTGCACACCAATATGTTGGTAACTCCAGCAATAAAGTACTTATTGTCCCCACATAAACTGGAAGAGGCCATCGGGGTGGCTGTATACAATATTATTCAGGGCCTTTACTTCACACTGGAGAATTTCTTATGGTTTGGTTGTTTTTCAGCATATCTAAGATCCCAAGTGCAGAAGTTTGGGGCATTCAAAAGTTCTGAGAGCTAACACTGCCATTTAGGGAGTTTTTCTTCTGCCATTTTTAGTGAGTCAGGTCAGAACTTTGCAGCTGTTCTGTCCACCTACTACAAATGCACAAGACTCCAGCAGAGACTTTTTCACTGGTAAACACTTCCCTGGTTTAATTATAGATGCATAATATATTAGTTCCACTTGTGTTTGGTATATCAAAATTATTTGACCTGAGTGTGATAACAGTATATGTGAGTTACCCTCAGAGACTGACACAGAATTAAGTTCAACAGGAAGTTTGATAATTTAAAAGAGTTTTACATTTCTCTTTTTTCCATCATTTCAATGGAACTTTTATTCCTTAGTTCCTCCTTTCAAAATACACTCTAAAAGAACTGGTTGTTGTAGTGGATTCCATTCCCTATTGCAGCATCCAGGTTTGGGACGCTCACTCCCCTGGCTGCTCAGAGTGTTGGCAGCTGGCAACTTTCAGCCAACCCCTCTCCTTGTATTGCTGTCAGCCAAAGCCATTCGTGGAGGCAGCCATTCCAATAAAAAATCATAGTCCTCCATTCAGTTTTCAAAACTAATCTAGTTTCTAATCTAGAACCCATTTACTGAAGGAGAGTTCAAAATTCCTGGAGAAAAGTTGCTGGTAAACCCATGCCAAGTGTATACAAAATTGGTCATCTCCCTGCCCCCTTAGTCTTTCCCCAAAGTGACCTATAACCATTTATGTGGGTATTTTTACAACATAAAATGTTGAATACATCATTTCAAGGTGTGTCAAACATGAGGTCCGAGTTGACATTGATGACCGGGAACTCCAGCATCATCATAACCTCCAAATAATAAATTGAGTCCTGGTCCAGCCCCAGCTCACTGTGTGTCCCCTGGACTCACGGGTATAACCCATGGTCATTTTCTTGGTCCCCACATGTGTGATTCCAGTGGACACATTCGGTAGTTGGCCGAATATATTGGCGATTTGATATATAGGGTGAGAACCACTCTCTTAACCATGGGGGTCTGGGTCACCCCTTTAGCAAGTCAGCTGACCAGCAGAGGTGATGAAGAGAAAGTGGAGAGTCTAGAATGGTGGCAGACAAGGGAACGATGCTCCGCTGTGGCTTTGAGAGCCTGGTGCGCTGCAGTCCATGGGGTCGTGAAGAGTCAGACACGACAGAGCGACTTCACTTTCACTTTTCACTTTCATGCATTGGAGAAGGAAATGGCAACCCACTCCAGTGTTCTTGCCTGGAGAATCCCAGGGACGGGGGAGCCTGGCGGGCTGCCGTCTGTGGGCTCGCACAGAGTCGGACACGACTGAAGCNATATATTAGTTCCACTTGTGTTTGGTATATCAAAATTATTTGACCTGAGTGTGATAACAGTATATGTGAGTTACCCTCAGAGACTGACACAGAATTAAGTTCAACAGGAAGTTTGATAATTTAAAAGAGTTTTACATTTCTCTTTTTTCCATCATTTCAATGGAACTTTTATTCCTTAGTTCCTCCTTTCAAAATACACTCTAAAAGAACTGGTTGTTGTAGTGGATTCCATTCCCTATTGCAGCATCCAGGTTTGGGACGCTCACTCCCCTGGCTGCTCAGAGTGTTGGCAGCTGGCAACTTTCAGCCAACCCCTCTCCTTGTATTGCTGTCAGCCAAAGCCATTCGTGGAGGCAGCCATTCCAATAAAAAATCATAGTCCTCCATTCAGTTTTCAAAACTAATCTAGTTTCTAATCTAGAACCCATTTACTGAAGGAGAGTTCAAAATTCCTGGAGAAAAGTTGCTGGTAAACCCATGCCAAGTGTATACAAAATTGGTCATCTCCCTGCCCCCTTAGTCTTTCCCCAAAGTGACCTATAACCATTTATGTGGGTATTTTTACAACATAAAATGTTGAATACATCATTTCAAGGTGTGTCAAACATGAGGTCCGAGTTGACATTGATGACCGGGAACTCCAGCATCATCATAACCTCCAAATAATAAATTGAGTCCTGGTCCAGCCCCAGCTCACTGTGTGTCCCCTGGACTCACGGGTATAACCCATGGTCATTTTCTTGGTCCCCACATGTGTGATTCCAGTGGACACATTCGGTAGTTGGCCGAATATATTGGCGATTTGATATATAGGGTGAGAACCACTCTCTTAACCATGGGGGTCTGGGTCACCCCTTTAGCAAGTCAGCTGACCAGCAGAGGTGATGAAGAGAAAGTGGAGAGTCTAGAATGGTGGCAGACAAGGGAACGATGCTCCGCTGTGGCTTTGAGAGCCTGGTGCGCTGCAGTCCATGGGGTCGTGAAGAGTCAGACACGACAGAGCGACTTCACTTTCACTTTTCACTTTCATGCATTGGAGAAGGAAATGGCAACCCACTCCAGTGTTCTTGCCTGGAGAATCCCAGGGACGGGGGAGCCTGGCGGGCTGCCGTCTGTGGGCTCGCACAGAGTCGGACACGACTGAAGCGACTCAGCAGCAGCAGCGGCGGCAGTGTTGTTTATCCCACTCACCTTTGTCAGTTTCCATAGGAAAAGAGGCCAAATGGAATCATGCGAGAGCTGGACTCAGAATTCATTATATTCACACAAATGAATCTGAGTGGCATGAGTGATAGACTGGGGTAGATGCTGCAATGTGACCCCAGGTACCCCCTTAACATCTGAGGCCGGCATCTCCCCAACTGTTGGGAATGTCAAACCTCAGGAATTGCCTCAACTGATGAGCACTGCCTGGCCCAGAATCACACATACACCAGTCCTCGGCAGCTTGTTTCTAAAGCCTGGTCAGTGAGGGTGAGGATAAAGGCAGACCCTGGTTTCCCAGAGGAAATAACTCGGAAAGGCATCTAACTCTAGGAGATCAGGGGAGGCCTTTTTGTGAAACTGTGTCAACGGTTCAAGTATCTCCTTTGCTCAGTCAGTTTTGCTTCCTTCTCTCCGCTAGGTTGTTGATCACAGGGCAAGCATTCTGCTTGCGAATCTCCATCTCAGAGTCTATTCCGGGGAACTCCACCTAAAATTATTAAAGCAGAAATGATGTGAGATGTAAGGTGTGTGGTCATCTTATCTCATGGAGGCTGCTGTAAGTCCTTTCATAACTCTATCTGGATGAACTTCTGCATTAAACAAGCAGCATAAAATCTGGAATATTGGAAGTTTACCAATGCCCTCCTTTTTCTCTTCCTTATCATTGTCCTTCAGTCACTCAGTTGTATTTGACTCCTGGCGACCCCATGGACTGCAAAACGCCAGGCTTTCTTGTCCTTCACTATCTCCTGGAGTTTGCTCAAACTCATGTTCGTTATTGAGTCAGTGACGCCAACCAACCGTCTCATCCTCTATCATCCTCTTCTCTTCATGCCCTCAATCTTTCCTAGCATCAGAATCTTTTCCAGTGAGTTGGCTCTTTGCATCAGGTGGCCAAATTATTGGAACTTCAGCTTTAGCATCAGTCCTTCCAATGAATATTCAGCGTTGATTTCCTTTGGGATTGACTAGCTTGATCTCCTTGCTCTCCAAGGGACTCTCAAGAGTCTTCTCCAGCACCACAGTTCTCTTCCTTATACGCAGCCACCAAACCTGATCGTTTCTCTTTGCAATGACTCTTGAGCTAATTACCATCACTGTCATTATTATATTTAGTATACATCAGTTATTTCTCGTCTAGTTTAGACTCTTCTTGCCTCCCACCTTGGCTATTTCAGTTCTTCACTGATCTCCTGCCTCTTTATCACTCCTAAACTCTTTATTATATGCAATGTTTTCTGATTGATTTCCCCGAAGTCCTACATTATAATAGTACCTCACTGCATATAAACCTGGAATAGCTCAACTGTGTAGAAACTGCCTTTCTTAGAGTGACATCCGAAAGGCCTCTGCATTCTGGGCCATATATTTTTTTCTAATTCATTCTAATCTAATTTATAATCTATTTTATAAATAGTTATTCAAAAAACTATTTCATAAATAGCTAATCTATAATAGAGTTTTTATAAATAGTTACTAATCTATTTTATAAGTTGTTATTGAATATGCAAGTCTGCCTTAAAGTTGCTCAGAATGATTCAAAACTCCTGCTGCTGCTTCATTTTTTCTATGTGCAATGCTCTCCCTTGAATAAATTATCTCACAAATATTGATCCTTTTAAAAATACATAAAGTATTAAAGCACAATGAAAAATATAGAGAATTATATATTAAAAAAAAACCCTGTGTACCAGGTTTTAGCAGTTTTCAAACCTATTTATCTTTAGGTTTTTGATCAATAATTCATTTGAGATGCTCCTGTATAAATTTCTCATTTCCAAAAACATTTTTCATTTTTTTCTTTTCTTATATAAATATTAAGGCTATACGTTTCTTTTTATGTCTACATATTTCTTTTTTATGTCTTAACTGCATCCTAGGTGTTTTGTTATGTAACAATTTCATTATCATTAAAATCTAAGTTTATAAAATTATCTTGACCTAAGTGTTTGTATTTAAATTTCCAAATGTATGGAAGTATTATGGTTGTTTTCATGCTTTTATTATTTATTTTACACAATAATCTTTGTTAATTTAATGTTTGCTAGTGTGGTAAATTTGAGGATATATTTCCTGTGGACATGGAAGTAATGCGTATTTATAAGTTGAGGATTTATAGTTTTATGCATAGTTACTAAATATAGTATGTATGATGTCATTCCATCTTTCACTTTACTTCTCTTTGGGATTGATCTCAATTGTTGTGTGTGTGTGTATGTGTGTGTGTGTTAGTTGCTTTTAGTTGCATCAGATTCTTTGCAACCCCATGGACTGCAGCCCACCAGGACCCTCCATCCATGGGATTCTCCAGGCAAGAACACTGGAGTGGGTTGTCACTTCCTTCTCCAGTGCATGAAAGTGAAAAGTGAAAGTGAAGTCGCTCAGTCGTGTCCAACTCTTTGCGACCCCATGGACTGCAGCCTACCAGGCTCCTCCATCCATGGAATCTTCCAGGCAAGAGTACTGGAGTAGGGGTGCCATTTCCTTCTTCACTCAGTTGTTAACAGAAGTATATTAACATTATTCACTATGCTTATAAGCTCCTCAACTTTCTAATTTTATGAATTTATACTTATTATGNTCCATGGAATCTTCCAGGCAAGAGTACTGGAGTAGGGGTGCCATTTCCTTCTTCACTCAGTTGTTAACAGAAGTATATTAACATTATTCACTATGCTTATAAGCTCCTCAACTTTCTAATTTTATGAATTTATACTTATTATGTTATTGGGTACATATGTTATAATCAGGGAAGAAAAGTCATTTGTTTATTGTGCTGGACTTTTCTTCTTCTTTTTAAGATAATGTTTTCAGGGATTTTCAATTATTTTTATTTATTTGCTTTTGGCTGCCCTGGGTCTTTGTTGCTGCCCTCTCTAGTTGCGGGTGCGCAGGCTTCTCACTGTGGTGGCTTCTTATAGTGACTCGCGGTCAGTAGCTGTGGTATATAGGCCTCAGGTGGAATCTTACTGGACTGGGGTCGAATTCATATCCCCTTCATTGGCAGGTAGATTCTTATCCACTGGACAACCAGGGAAGTTCTGTTGTGCTTGACTTTTAGCAACAGATGGCAAGTATGAACACAGGCTGTTGGGAGACAATTCTCTGTGGGTTGTTTATGTTTCTTCATCTCTTATAAGTAAGGTAGTAATCACTACCTCAGGTCTGAACTATCTTCAAGGATGTTTGTATAGTGATCAACAGTGGGAAATAGGTAGTATATTCTTCTGGAGCAAAGGGCAGGCATATCCATTATAAAAGATTTGGGTTCCCTAAGCTCAGGATTCCACTCCTGTAACACCATGAATAGGCACTTTGGTTTCAACACCACTGATACTGTGGGCCTTGGCAGGAATGAGAAGACTGATGCAAATATGCTGATTCTCATGCAGCATGAGAAGTCTCTTTCCTTGACGTCTTGCACAAGCAACCATGAAATTGTCACAGGCTAATACAATAAAATCCTTTGTCTCTATCCCGGGAGTCTTGTGTCTTCTACAAGTGTCCATGAAACTATGGCAGGCTAATATGTGACCTCTAAAGTAGGGTTCTTCTTAGACCCTTTAGAGTTCTTCCTTTCATGTTTCAGCTTGTCTGCATTGCTTCTGCTACTACTTCTTCCATACTCCACAGTGCCTATTATAGCAAGTTCTGTTTGATTTATGTGGTCGTTAGCTAGAGAATTCTCTGAAACATAGTAAGAGTTGACTGATTATTCTATTGCCAACAGAACATTGCAAAGTTGTGTTTTATCCACCCTCCAAATGGTTTTAGTCTGGATTTTAGCCTTGAAACAAGTTTATAAAACGTCTCTCATTTTTTTCCCCAGCAAAGTCAAATGAGCTATATGATTTTTGATTTGAGATTTGATCTGTCTGCCTTTGCATTTTCTTCAGCTTGTTTTGAATGGATTTATTGTTTTTAAATATATATATTTGAAAATCATTAACTAATATTATTATGTAGATAACTTGACCAAATATCAGTTCTAGAAATAATCAGAATTTAGTTATCTAGATGGTCAAGTTCCTCAGCAGCCTCTTCCAAATAGTCTGCATTCTTCAGCTTGCTCCATCATATTTTTTCACATATTGTGTGTTCAGGCAATAAACATCATTTTATATTATTCTCTGCAAAAGTAAATGTATCGCAAGACTAATAATATGTAATCCATGGTCAAATAGTAATGACTTTTGCATTTTATATTGTTTTCATTATTTATTTCACGGTTGGCCCCTATGGAGAGAATGATTGAATGCTACCTATAATAATTGTTGCAGTTTGCTCAAAGTATTTATACTAGGAAAAATTAGTGGTCCAAATAAATTCTCAGATTCTCATATCTCTTAGAGCTGGTTCAGTGAAAGTACACTTGTTGGAAGTATAGAAAATTCTAAAGTAGATATATAGTTTGAATTTTGCTTAAATTTTAAATTGCCCACAGCCTTTAAAATTTTTTAAAAGTTTTATTTATTATTAAGTACAGAAAGAGATGTATAAAGTACATATAAAGCATAAAGAGTCAGGATTCAACAATATATACATGCCTAAGATGTTCAGAGATACCAATATAGGTGGTTTATCTATTTAAGAAACCCAAGGATTCATGAGCACAAATTTCAAGAGAGTGGATATATCTGGAGTGACAAGAAAGTAAATGGAAATAATGAGGAGCTCACAGAAAAAATTAAAGGTGATAGTCGAGATCTTTCTATAAAAGTTGGAGGTAAGCATACATTCATTGTGAATCCTGAATCTGTATGCTTTGTATATATTTTATATAACTTTTGTACTATCTTTACTAGCACTGTTGATGTTTTCTGTGAGTTCTCATTATTTCCACTTACAGTCTTATTCCTTCAGATATATCTACTCTTCTGAAATTTATGCTTATGAAACCCTGGGTTTCTAAAATAGATAATCCACATGTATTGGTATCTCTAAACATTTTAGTTTTCTATGTTTTTATATCATTAAGTAAGCAAAAATAGCCTATTTATTCTTTCCTGATTTCTTATTGCATTCGGTATTATATCCTAAAGATTCATCCAGATCCTTTACAATTTAAATTCCATTCATTTTCACTATTATAGCTTGCAGTTTATGAGTACAGCACAATTCATGTATCCATTCTATAACTGAAGGATGTTTGTGTTGTTTCCACATTATTCTTTTAAACAATGTGATGATAAACTGCCAGTCTCTTGGCACATGGGCGAGAGAGTTGAATGCAGCAGTCTTACAACCGGGCAATGAGTACAGGGCTAAATAAAATATTTTCCCTGAGGTGTGTGAAACACAGTTTTAGGGTGGCCAATTTCCAAAGCCTTTGCTCCTATGTATGCTCCTTCCTAAAATTAATCTCCCTGAGAACTTGCCTGAGATACAGGTCTGACTTGCCCACTTCCCCTGTAATAAGCCTCTTACCTCGCTTCACAGAAGACATGCTGCTCACTATTGGCCCATCTTACTTTAATGCTTTATTCGGGGGTATAATAACCTCTAAGGTACCAAACAATAGGACAGTTGAAACCATTGCTCCAGGATAGTACTAAGAAAGCTAATTATTTGAATGTCTGGTATAATGAGTGAGTTTGTGTACCCCCGAAATCCACATGTTGCAGTCCTAATGCCTTGTACGTTAGTACTGCGACTATATTTAGAGACAGAGTTTATAAAGAGATAATCAAACAAGATCCTTAAGGTGAGTCCTAATCCAATACGACTGCTGTCCTTATGAGAAGAGGAGATTACACCAACAGTACAGAGGGAAATATGTGAAGAAAAAAGGAGAATGCTGCCATCCGTTAGCCAAAGAGAAAAGCTTCAAGAAAAAAGCAACACTGCCAGCACCTTGGTCTCACACTTCAAGCCTCCAGAGCTGTGAGGAAGTAGATTTCTGTTGCTCAGGCCACCTAGCCTGTGGTATTTGTTATGGTAACTATTACTTCTAGGTAAGAAGTTCTTCTGCAAATTTGGTGGTCTTTAGTCCTTCGATTTCAGTTAATTCAGTCACTCAGTCGTGTCTGATTCTGTGACCCCATGGACTCTTTAATTTTCTTGAAGACATCCAGTCTTTCCCATCCTATTGTTTTCTTCTGTTTCTTTGCATTGATTACTTAGGAGCGGTTTCTTAATTTTGATGTCAACAATTAGGAAATAAAGACTTATTGAACTGTCTCTGTATAAATCATCTGAAAAATTTTTTTTAGAAATATATATTCATATGACTTTGGCATATATTGAAAGTAGCTCAAATATTGATTACAATTATGTATTGTAATTGGCAAATTTTTTGTAGTTCCATCTACTTATTGGTACTAATAAATTTTCTCAGAGCTTATACCTGTAAAGACAAAACATAGGAAATGGTGCTTGATTCTCTAATTCTAGCAAAAACAATATCAATAAATTAATTCACTAATTTAAAAGGATCATTTCACTTGCAAATCAAAACCACAATGAGATGCCACCTCACAGCTATCAGAACGGCTATTGTCA
This sequence comes from Neotragus pygmaeus, assembly GCA_006410875.1. NCBI lineage: Eukaryota > Metazoa > Chordata > Mammalia > Artiodactyla > Bovidae > Neotragus > Neotragus pygmaeus. The sequence goes on along the minus strand of SJYV01024581.1, from coordinate 1,493,261 downwards.
AAAAGAGCACAAATAACTAATCTTGGTGTGGTGGTGAAAAGTGTTCCCACTTTGTACATTGTTGGTGGGAATGTAAATTGGTATAACCACTGAGGGAAACAGTATGGAAATTTCTCAAAAAACTAAAAATAAAGTAAAAACTAAACTACTATTACTACTAAAGTAATAAAAACTACCTACCATACGAGCTGGTAGTTCTACTCCTGGGTATGGAAGTGAAAGTGTTACTCACTCAGTCATGTCCAACTCTTTGCAACCCCATGGACTGTAGCCGGAAGGGCCTCTCTGTCCATGGGATTCTCCAGGCAAGAATACTGGAGTGGGTAGCCTCTCCCTTCTCCAGGGGATCTTTCTGACTCAAGGATCAAATCAAGGTCTCCTTCATTGCAATCAGATTCTTTACCTCACTCCTGGGTATATATCTAAATAAAATAAGAAAAGTGATTCAAAAAGATACATGCACCCCAATGTTACTAATGGAATTATCTATAATTGCCCAGATATGGAAGCAGGGTTTCTCAGGTGGTGCTAGTGATAAAGAGTCCACTTGTCAATGCAGGAGATGGAAGAGATGTGGGTTCTATCTCTGGGTTGGGAAGATCCCCTGGAGGAGAGCATGGCAACCCACACCGGTATTCTTGTCTGGAGAAACCCCACTGACAGAGGAGCCTGGCAGGCTGCAGTCCACAGGGTCACAAAGAGTTTGGTAGGAATGAAGCGACTTAGCATTCATGCCTGCACATGGAAACAACCCATAGATGTCCATCCACAGATGAATGGATAACTAAGATGTGGTGTAGTTAGTTAGATAGATAGAAATACACAATGGAATACTACTCAGCCACAAATGCTATGATAAGTGAAATAAGTTAGAGAAAAGCAAATACTATATGGTATCACTTATATGTGGAATATAAAAAATATAACAAACTAGTGAATATAACAAAAAAGAAACAGACTCACAAATATAGAGAACAAACTACTTAGTAGTTCCCGATGGAGACAGATGAGGAGGAGGGGCAATATACAGGTAGGAAATGATCAACACTGAAATCAGATTAATTATATTCTCTGCAGCAAAAGATGGAGAAGCTCTATACAGTCAACAAAAACAAGACCAGGAGCTGACTGTGGCTCAGATCATGAACTCCTTATTACCAAATTCAGACTCAAATTGAAGAAAGCAGGGAAAACCGCTAGACCATACAGGTATGACCTAAATCAAATCCCTTATGATTATGCAGTGGAAGTGAGAAATAGATTTAAGGGCCTAGATCTGATGGATAGAGTGCCTGATGAACTATAGAATGAGGTTCGTGACATTGTACAGGAGACAGGGATCAAGACCATCCTCATGGAAAAGAAAAGCAAAAAGGCAAAATGACTCTCTGGTGAGAGAGCCTTACAAATAGCTGTGAAAAGAAGAGAAGTGAAAAGCGAAGGAGAAAAGGAAAGATATAAGCATCTGAATGCAGAGTTCCAAAGAATATCAAGAAGAGATAAGAAAGCCTTCTTCAGCGCTCAATGCAAAGAAATAGAGGAAAAGAACAGAATGGGAAAGACTAGAGATCTCTTCAAGAAAAT
>SJYV01024581.1:1398531-1487880 GCA_006410875.1 Neotragus pygmaeus | reverse complement strand
TCAGTGTTACTGGTTGGCGCATAGACTTGGATAACTGTGATATTGAATGGTTTGCCTTGGAGACAAACAGAGATCATTCTGTCGTTTTTGAGATTGCATCCAAGTACTGCATTTTGGACTCTTTTGTTGGAGGCCTGGCTTGCTGCAATTCATGGGGTCACAGAGAGTCAGACATAGATGAGCAACTGAACTGAAGTGAACTGAAACTTAGGATAAAAATTTTGGATGGCAATTAGAAAAATATAGCAGAAGGTATGCTGCTGCTGCTGCTAAGTTGCTTCAGTCGTGTCCGACTCTGTGCGACCCCATAGACTGCAGCCCACCAGGCTTCCCCGTCCCTGGGATTCTCCCAGCAAGAACACTGGAGTGGGTTGCCATTTCCTTCTCCAGTGCATGAAAGTGAAAAGTGAAAGTGAAGTCGCTCAGTCGTGTCTGACTCTAGCGACCCCATGGACTGCAGCCCACCAGGCTCCTCCGTCCATGGGATTTTCCAGGCAAAAGTACTGGAGTGGGATGCCATTGCCTTCTCCAGCAGAAGGTATACTTTTCCAAAATTCTCTCAGATATATCACAAGCAAAAAAAGTTTGAAGAACACTGATCTAGGTTTGGTAACTAAAAATAGACTTGCTAACTCATAAGGTATGTTTATCTTCAGCTTTACAAAATAGTGTCAGGCTGCATAGATACACATATTGGCATGTTGAAATAGGTTTTTTCCTTTGTATCTTCACCAAGATTTGGAATTTTCAGAGTTTAACAATTCTTTTTTTGAATCAATATCGATGTGTATACATTGATGTCTTGTGCTTTTTTTCCTCATTGTGCTTTTAGGTTGGATTTCCCTAATCAGGTCAAGTATCTTTTCATATGATTATTACCGTATAGGTTTCCTTTTCTGGAGAGTGCCATTCAAGCTTTTGCAGATACTTTTTTTTTTTTGAGTAGTTTGTGTTTTTCTAATTTCTTTGAAATAATTCTTAACATTCTGGCTACTACCTCTTTTCAGTTATATGTATAGTATCTTGATACTTTCATTCTTTTTTAGTGTTATGTGATAGACAAAAAGTTTGAAGGATTTCTTTGAATCTTAAGAAATCCTTTTCTACTTCAAAATCATAAAAATATATTGTCATCTGAAAGTTTCCCTTTCACATTTAATTATTTAATCAACCTGTAATTGATTTTCATGCTTGCCATGTATGCATTCCTTTTTTTTTCACATAGATAATTATTATATCTCCACTTATTGGAATATACCATCGTTTATTTGCTCATTGATCTAAAGTGCCAACTCTGTTATAAATCAGCTTTGCAAATACATATGTGTAGGTCTGTGTCTGGGCTCTCTATTGTTTTATAGACTAACTCATCACTTTCTGTGTAGCAGAAATTCCGTTTTCAGTTCAAGCCTATTTCCTTCTAGGCATACTGTGCTACCACATTTCCCAATCCCTCTTGCAATTGAATGAGGCCATATGACTGAGTTTTATAGGGGATGTAGACAGAATTTATATACATGAATTCCACACCTGGCCCCAAGTTTCTCACAAGATCCTTCATAGTCTCTCTCATCTCGAGTTTGTGCCAGGTGTGGAGGATCCAGTAGAGCATTATGAGTCCATAATCAATGGCAGAGTCTAGCCAGGAGTCTGGGATTTTAAACATTCCATGATCCTCCTCCCAGTGCATCTTCCCGTATATCTCCCTCCTCATCTGCTACTAGTGTGCCTTGGACGTTTTTTTTTTTTTTTAATCATCATTTGTTTAAACTGATACAGACAATTGAGACCCAAGTGTATGAAGGAACGTGAGAAAGTAACCAGGTCAACTGCATAAAACAGGTGTAATGGTGCCAGGATTGAAGCACATGTCCTTCAAATATTTAGGATTTTTATTCTAGGCACAGCTCTGTTCCGATGAAAGGTGAATACTGTCAGGAGTTTCCTCATTCTTTTCTACCTGAAAAGAAATCACACTAAGAATTCTTTGAACTTAAGGGCAAATGTTTCTGATGTTGTTTTTATAGTCCTTCACTGATACAGATAAGATGTCTATGCTGCCTAGAGCAGTTGGAGGCAGCATTGTGAGCACAGCTTGTAACCAGCTTTTTTTTTTGTCTGCAATTCATCTTAATTGTGGCACACAGAATCATCTCTAGTTACAGCATAGGGGATCTTTCAGTTGTGACTTTTGAACTCTTAGCTGTAACACATGGGATCCAGCTCCCTGACCAGCCACTGGACCACCAGAGAAGACCCCACAAAGCAGCTTGGTTTTATACCTTGGCTCTCTTGCATAACTTGGTGTGTTGGGCAAGTTACTTAACCTCTCTGTCTGCTCATTTAGCCATAAGATGGAGATGATAACGATCTCATACCATAGGGCTGATATGAGGAGTATATGTAAAGCACCTCGAACAGTTAGGCAGCCTAGATGTAGCAAGTCTTATTAAATGTGGGTTATATAGTGTGAGAAATCTGAACTAATGACATATATTTGAGGAGACAGAAAAGATAGGTGGACAAGATTAAAAATTCAAATTGATGAATAATTGTGGAATTAGAGATACATTGCTCTAATAGGATATTCTGGTAAAAATTAAAATATATACTGGTCTTACCATCTGATGCATTTGTATCCGGGTATTAGGAAAACTACAGAAAAATCCTATACACTGAGTTTTTTTTCTTAAAAACAGTAGCCAAAGGAGTTTAAATTATTAATGTCTTCCAGTGAAAAGTATTATTGTATTTGAAAAACTATGCTAGTGAATGACTCTTTGATACACTAGCCAGTTCAGTTCAGTCGCTCAGTCGTGTCCGACTCTTTGCAACCCCATGAATCACAGCACACCAGGCCTCCCTGTCCATCACCAACTCCCAGAGTTCACTCAAACTCATGTCCATCCAGTCGGTGATGCCATCCAGCCATCTCATCTTCTGTCATCCCCTTCTCCTCCTGNATGAACTTAAAATGACCTTGATGATGAGCTATATTGTGTTTTCTTTAAAAGTCTTTACTGGAATAACCTGTAGATCCCAATTTTAGCTTCAACCTCTTCGATTAAAAATTGCCCACAGAGAAGACTTCTGAGGTTCGCAAGGATATTTATAACTGGCTGGGTGGGTTTTTTTTTTGGAGCCAAGCAAAACAAAATAGTCCTAGGAAAACAAAATTAGATTTGCTCAAAGGAAAAGAGATAGCTCTGCATTTGGTCACCTACCTTCCAAATTAATCCTACCCTTTGGCAGGATGCCACACCACACACACAGTCAAGTGAGCAGGTCACAGGCAGATGCCCTGTGGGCTCCCTGCCTGAAGCCTACTGCATCTTTGTTGGCTGCTACATCACTTATACACTTAGATCACTGTGTTTTTATTTTTAATAAATAAACAAATGCACTCCAAATTATAAGGCTCTTTAAAAAAAAAAATCTATGTTGAAGACAGAATTTTAGAGCTTTGGCTTATAAAATTAGATCATCAACCACTTCACCTTCTAAATGAGGAAGGCCCAACGATCTTAAGCAATTGATCTACGTCCACACAGATTCTCAGTGGCAGCACAGCATGTTAGACACTGTTGTTTAAAATTACGAGACAATATGTCCAGCATCACTGCAGTTCTAAAGCTTCCCTTTGGCATTAAAAAATGAAATAATGCGTATATCCACAAATAGAATACTACTCAGCAACCAAAATGAACACATACTGACAGAATGAACAGCATGGAATGGATCTCAAAATCATTAGGCTGTGGGAAAGAAACCAGATACAAAGAGTACATATTACACGATCCATTTGCATGTAGTCCTAGAGGTAAAAGTAATCTGTAGTGACAAAAAGCAGATCAGTGTTTCCCTGGAGACAGGGGAGAGGTAGAGTGGGTAGAGCAAATGGGTATGTGGGGTTTTGGCGGCAGAAGGTGATGGTATTAGTTACACAGGTGAATACATTTGTCAAAACACACATAACTGTATACTTAAAATTCATCACAACTTCACAACCATGTGGGGTAGGGGCCTGTATAGTTTTTAATCCCAAGGAGTCTATCAGCCACAGACTAGACCAGGTAGCCCTTAGGATTTTATTTGTTGCTTCTTTTGATTCTCACTACCATAGACAGAAGATGCTGTTTTAAAGAATCTCTTTAAGATGGATTTTATCGCATCTCCAAAATTCAAGGAGAGAGTCCACAGGCATGCCCGCCAAACTCAATCCATCCAGGGAATGAGGCCTTTGGAGGGAAGAGGGGTAGACGGTTGGGAAACTCACCATTTAGCAGGCTCCCCGGGTGGAAGCCATGGTCCAGCAACTCTGAAATGCTGGCCGGGTTCTTACTGCTCAAGCTGCCAGTTGCAACCATGGTCAACGGCTCTGTTTCCCTCGCGGGGCGGAACGGCCTTTCCGGGGCGCTAGAAAAAGGAGGCAAGGACAGATCTGCAAAAGCAAGCAAGACGTGCAGGAGTTCCTAAAATGCCCAGCGTCCCCGGAGCGAACAAGGCGAAGCATTCATTTTCCAAAGGGGTGGAATCGGCCTCTGCAACTCAGGTTCACAAAACCCTGTGAGCAAAGACGCCAACTAACAGCCACAATCTTCAACTAACTCAAAGTTGGCAAAACTCGGAACCGATTCGCCCCGCGGAGCTCACCCCATTCCTCCCACCCAGGCAGCCCCCGGCCTCACTTGCTGGGGGTGCGCCGGGGCCGACGAGCTCGCTGGTCCAGCAGCGGGTAAATCGAGGCCGGCCCGGTCTTCAGGAACCCCCTCCCTCGGCGACTCAGTGACCTGCGGGCCCAAGCAGCCACCGGCACCTTGCTGGTCCCCGGCCCCACCGGTTCAGACTCCACTAAGCTGCAACGCCGCGGGGGCTGCGAGCACTTTATACGCCCAGCCTCCTCACCCGGCCCCGGCCCGCCCACCTGCGCCGCCCCGCCCAGGGCCCGCGCCCCGCCTCCCCGGGGTCGGGTTGCATCCCCACCCGCACACTTCCAGCAGCCCCAGGCGAGCCGCTGGGAGTTAAGGAAAAGTTTGCGGTAGGGTTGACACCTGTTGTTTTTTGGGTGGGCCACGGGTCACCACGAGTGCAATCCTGGGTGCACGACTCGCCCCAAACTGATCGCTCGCCTCCGCCACCAACCTGGATTCTGGGTGCTACCCCTGTCCCCAGCGTGTGCACACACACTCACGCTCCTGATGGCCTTGGTGAGGTTCTGTCCCGGGAAAGCGGGAAGCTTTCTGACTTTGTTTATGACCGTGACCCGAGTCTTTGCTCTGATATGCACTGTGCTTAACTATGTTTAGCTGTTCAACGGGCACCGTGTATGCACTTACTGCTGGCCTCTGACGGAATTAATTCTACTCCGCTTCGCGTCCCAAGGTTTCTGTACTCTCCTTTCCCGCACGCGGTCCGCTCTAGCTTGCCTTCCCGCATCCGAGTCTCCCCAGCCTGGGGTCTTCTCGGCACCTTCCTAGCGTTTCATCTATGACTAATGCGTTTTCTCCGGGAGAAGGGTGACTCTTCTAATTAGACCTGGCTCCAGAGAGCCAGCAGCTTGAATGAAGGGGAGTTTGCCAAGAAACGAAACAAAACCTTTAGTTGGTAGTTTTATTCCTACTTTTTTTTTTTTTAACAGAATCTCCATAGTGGCGATATCAATTTACATTTCCTCCAACAACGCAAGAGCGTTTCGTTTTCTTCACACCCTCTCTGGCATTATTTGTATATATTTTTGATGGTGACCATTCAAAGCAATGTGAGGTGATACTCCATTGTAGTTTTGATTTGCATTTCTCAAATAATGAATGTTGTTGAGCATGCTTTTCATGTGTTATTAGCCATCTGTGTGTCTTCTTCAGAGAAATGGCTGTTTAGGTCTTCTGGCCTTCCTGCAATTTAAAAAAAAAAATTAGTGGGGTTTTAGCTGCTTCCACTACCCGTCTAGGTTTCTGGGAGCAGTTGTGGTTCTCAGAGACAGAAGTTCCTGGCCAGCCCCATTAGGGGAAGGAACTTGAGCATGGGCAATCTTGAGGGGCTTGAGGGAATGAAGATATAGTGTTTTACATCCCTGTGAAGCTTGATGTCCTGTTCTGAACCTGAGCGCACAGTGGAACAGAGGAGTGGGGCAGGGTCAACACCCTGGCACAGCCATCAGCAAGAAGCTACACATTCTGTGTTCTTCCGCAGTGCCTAAGCCTGCCTGTTCCTCTCTGGTGTGCCAGTAGGAGATGATCTGGTCAGAGGGAGCTTTCCCAATGACAGTGGTGGGTCAGGAGAGGAAACGGAGTGGATGCTTCAGGGAGAAGAACTTCTACGAGTAGGTGGTGCTACCCTTAGCTCTCAATCCTGTAACCTACAAGGACCTGTGTAGGTTAGGGCCTTGAGAAGCAGTCTCAGCTGGACAGACTGAAAACTCTTCTAGAGTAAAACAACAGCAGGAGGGGTAAGGAAGGTGTGATAAACAGATCAGTAGAAGGACACTGGGAGGCAGAGCAGCAGAAAGCCAGCTCAACAGTCCATTTTTAACTCGGCTTAGGCAGCTGTGTGCTGCCTGAAGGTCAGGGAGCCAAGGAAGGAGATGCTGATAGGCAGATTTCCACTTCTACTTCAGCAATAGAAAAGGGCCAAATAGACAAGCCAGTTTAAGCCAAACACTTGCAGTGGCAAGTGTGGTCAGGACCAATGGATGGGCAAGTCGGGGAGGGCAGCTGCCTGGCAGCTGGGGGTAGGGTCAGTACACTACCTCCTTATCTGGGTGGCAGGGCTAACGAGGCTCACCTGCTTCTAAGAGTAATTCGGATTGATGTGAAAGGTGATGTGAACCTATACTAGTGAAGTAAAGAAATGACCCGTTTCAGTTCCCTTAGGGTGTTTAGGCATAGGGCTTCTCAAGTGGCTCAGTGGTGAAAGAATCTGCCTGCCAAGCAAGAGACGCTGGTTAGAGATCCCTGGGTGGGGAAGATCCCCTGGAGGAGGGAATAGCAACTCACTCCAGGATTCTTGTCTGGAGAATTCCATGGACACAGGAGCCTGGAGGGTTATAGTACGTGGGTTTGCAAAGAATCAAGACACTGAGTCACTGAGCACGCGTGCATAAATTAAGTACTCCCAAAGGGCCAGAAAGGTTATTGAACCTTATAGCAGCTACTCTCAGCTCACCTGAGTAACTGAAATTTTGCCAAGTCCTTGAGGATTTTACCACAGAAAATAATTTACTTATGTATGAAAGATGAATAATGTAATTTTTTAGCTGAAAGGGCCTTGCTTTCAGAAATTGTAGAACATAAGAAATTACTGATATAGAACACAGTTCCTGGGATAATGAGTGGAGATTGTCTTTTAAAAATCTACTTAAAAAGGTAAAAAACCCATTCTGTCTCTGGTTTGCATGTTTTCAGGGTTAAATGAACAGAGCTGATTTTTCCAAAGGAACTATAGAACAGAATTAGGAAAAACTGTTAAGAAGTGCCACAATAGTCTTGTCACAAGATAGTGTGTTAGAGTTTGTACTGTTGTGAATACGCTTAATTGCTTATAACTGAACATTGGCGTACCTCAGGTGTTTACCAGATACAGTGATGAAGTTTATTTCATTGCTGGTTTGTTATATACTTTCTAATTAACATTATAAAGATAGTGAGGGTGCTTACTGGAAATAATAATTATATATGAAGAGAAAATCTAATTGATTAAATAATTGATTAACATTCATACACCAGTATACTATAACAAGCTACTAAAATCATAAGCAAAGACTTTAACTTAAGCACACTTGCTTTTTTATTACTATAATTTAATTTACTGTCTTCCCACAAAAAAGAGAAATAGCAGCAATGAATGGCAACAGTATATTCATCTGATGCATACACAAATATTCAAGTTCCATGCTTCCTCATTTATAAATATAGTATTTATAATATCACTGCTTACATAAAGTGCAAATTTAAACTACCAGCGATTTTGTAAAAAGGACAGACAATATGATGTTTTAATGTATTGTTATAGGAAATACTGGTGTCTTGTGCATTTGTGATTTAGAGTGTTGAATATTTATTACTTGTTTTTCCAGCCCGTTTTCTCTTTTTATCCAATGTGTACCGTTGTTCCTGAGCTCTTATTAATACATTTACATTCAGTGCATTGCTTATTTCATTTCACATACTATGACACCAGAGGGGAAAATGACTGTGTTTCTTAATCTGTACAATGGATTCAGGGAGGATTTACAGAATATGAAAGTTGATCTGTGCAATATCCAAAGCCCCTTATCAAACTCATAGAGTTGTTGTTAGGATTAAAACAGAAACCCTTATAATCAATTTAAAATATTATCCCTTTTTTAATAAAATAAATCTGAGATCTTTGGTTTCACACTGTCTCTGGCTTTCCTTGGTTGTGCTAAATTCTAACCCTCATGTGAGGTCTTAGAACAGAGCCTGTTACACAGCAAATACTTAATAAGTGATAGTTATTGTTGTTGCTTTTATTGTTATCTTGAAATTGTAGTTTACTGGTTCAATGAAGTCATTGCTAGAGGGGCTACATGGGGTTAGAGAAGTATTGCTAAGGTATTAATAGAACACAATTTATGGTCTTTAAGGTTTTCAGGAAATCTAGAAAATATTTGCCACTGATTAGGAAGACCTTTTTTTATTAGAATATGTGCATAACTGTTTTGGGGAGTGGTGAAGGAGATCTCCCAATGATATGTAAGAGAATATTGTGGATAAAAAGTTACCTGATTAATGCTTCATAATCTAGAAAATGGTTTCCTGGAAAAAAATAAAATTTATAGACATTTAGAATCATTGACTTAAAACCATCCAGTTGTGTCAAGATAAGTATGACATTCTGGATGAGATAGTTCATCATTATTTTTATTTGTCTTTGAGGATGTTCCACCCAATAAAATTTCCATTTCATCATTAAATATGCAATATGAGTTATTCTATGATATATTGAAAGATTTTCCATTAAGTAACATGGAGACTTTATTAAGTATAAGGCAAAAAAAGGTCCAATATGAAATAATATAATATCTACTGCTGCTAAAAGCTGAGAGAATTTTCCAGTAGCAGAAGGCTTCACTTCTCTAAATTCAAGCAGAGAAATGGTTCCCATAGTGACTTATCTCTTAAAACAGTTGTATGACTTTTTTCTCCTAATAAACAATGGTATGTATTATCTCCTTTTAAATAAAGCAAGCTGATATGTTTAAATGCACACAGTCTCTACTTTTCCTTAATTATGCAAAATTCAGGTGCCTACATAAGGGAATGTCAGCTGAGAATGTGGAGTAGGTCCTTGACATTTTTCTAGGGATGCAACTTAAAACCTTGGCAAGCCCCAAATTTAAGAATACCAGAATGTCATACCATTTCTTTGGAATTCTTATAAATAGAGCTATGCATTCATGTAGGTGCTGGTCCTTCATTCTTCCCTCTCCCTTTGCCAGCCTAGTGTCCTATTCTGGTGGACGAGCTTTGTACAGCTTTTGTTGTTCACATTTGTTTCCCAGAAAAGTTATAATTTGCTTCATGGCATAAATTTGGGGGATAGTATGAGAAGAGAATTAAATCCCAAGAATGCCCAATGACTAGATGGGGTTTCTGCAGAGTAGTCTTTAGAATATATCTGATCCCAATTTTGCAGATGTCAAGTATATTAAAATGAAAAAGCTTGACGAAGTCACAGAGAGGTTCCAGTTTTTGGTATTTATGATGTAGTTAAACATGTGGACTGTGGAGCCTGACTAGGTGCATATTCCAGCAATGACACAGACTAGCTGTATAGACATCAGTAAGGTCTTTAACGTTTCTGTGACTCCGTTTCTGTGTTTAAAATGGGAATTGTAATAACTTTACCTTATGAAGGGCCTTTGTGGGGATTAAATGAGTTAATATACAATGGACTCAATAAACATCAGCCATGATTATAACTGTGTATTTTGCTCTGATCTTGAAAAATCCCAACGCCCCAGTGATCTTGTTATGAAAAGGTAGCTTGAGGAGTATGACATCTGTTTAAGGTGTGTATAAAAGTGTATCTTTGTTACACATTCATTCATTGGTTGGTTGACATTCAGAAATATTTATTGACTATTAATTCTCTGCCAGGCACAGAGAATGCAAGAGTCTCTATATCCTAGAGATTGTAGTTTAGAAAGATGTGCAGACAAATAAATACAGGATTACAATTAACAAGCCAAGTTAGGGGAGCTACAGTGCACTGTGGCAGTGCAATGATATAAGCACTAATATGTTCTGAAGGAGGTTTTATAGCATTGCTAGTCACCTTGTTTCATGGACCAGTAGCATGAACATCACTTAGGAGCTCCTAAGAAATGCAGAACCTCAGTCCTCAATCCAACTCAAACAGAATCTGCTTTTTAAAAAGACTCCTAGGTGATTCATATGGTATGCAATTAAATTCTGGGAAGCTCTGCTTTTTAAAGAAAGTATTTATTTATTTGGCTGTATCAAGTCTTAGTTGCAGCATGTGAAATCTTTAATTGCAGCATATGAACTCTTAACTGTGGCATAGGGGATCTAGTTTCCTGACCAAGGATGGAGCATGGGCTCCCTGCTTTGGGAGCATGGAGTCTTAGCCACTGGACTATCAGGAAAGTCCCGGGAAGCTGTGCTTTTAATTAAAGAGAATAAACAGAACAATAAGATGATCTAAGTATTTGTAAAACTTTTTCTGGGCCAATTAATAAAACGTATTTATTGAGTTCCTACTCTTTAATAAGGCCTGGCCTTGATGAAAGGTGGTTCCCAGCTGGGCAAATGTTTGTGGAGTCTCCATAGCTTCAACTGGCCAATATGGCCTTGGGTTTGGCTCAAGAAATCATGCACAGCTATGTGAAAACAGTCCTGTGCATATGAATAATATTATAGAAAAATAAAATCCTGTTTAATAAACTTGACACACAATCAAACTCTAAATTGTTTTTAATCTTGATGAAATGGAAGCCAGTTATGTAAAAAAAGAAATAGGCTTACATTGTAAAAATGTATTTAAAATGATTGATTGGTGGAATGTTGAATTTGGAAACAACAAATTTGGAAGGAAGGGAGTAGTATAGAAAGATATATGTGTTATTACCTCCAAATTTACTGGAGAGGGTAAGTACAGTTATGCAAGTTTTCATCTCTTCTTCTGTAATCATATCATAAAATATACTTTAAAACATTGACTTGGTGTTTTGAAATATTGTGCTGTGGTTAAGAACTATTTTAATAAATGATATACAGTAACAGAGGTTCTAAATCATAAATTGCTGAAGCAGCCTTTTAGGAGATGTCAATATACCTGGACGCACACTGAAGTACATTCAGTTGTGTTACATTATTGATGCATTGTATCAAGTTGAGCAATAAATGGTACTTAGAAAATTATTTATAGCAATGCATAATTACTTTGGCAGTAGATTTGGACATCCATATGCTAAAAGCAAAACAGTGCTCACCTCCATATGTGGAGGGGAACAGCACCCCTCCGTGATTTGACAAAAGGCTGTTACTCAGTCAGGCTAGGCTTCAAATCCTGGATCTGCCCCAGATAGGTGTCCTGAAATTAACTGAAATCCTTTGAATGTCAGCCTCCTCATCTGTAATGTAGAACATTCAATGCAAAAACATATGTTACATTTCTGGCAACACAATTTATACATATGAAGAGCTCAGTCAAAGGTGGCCATTCTAAAGGCACATGGCTTATATGAATTTGCACATGTAAGTAAAAGCACGTTCTATTTAAGCAACTAATTTGTCATGTGCTGTGTTGGGTTTTTCAGGATGTAAATTTTGCTTTGCAGATAATGGATAGTAAAGGGTATATTAGTGGGAGAATTAGAAGACCTGGCCCCACATATAGCTTTCACACGGACTTGGTCTCTGACCTGGGCACAGGATAAGTTAGCAGAATGACCCAGAAGTATTGAAAAACTAAAAAGAGATTCGCCCAGCCGGGAGAAGGAGAGAGTTATTTATGGATTCCAGAGCAATAGAGACTAAGGTCTGACTTTTTGGCAGTGTCTAGGAGGCAGCAGATACTACACAGGAACTGGGCAGAGTTCCCATATTTGAAAAAGATTCTCGCTGCACCCTGAGGACCATTCAGAGCAGCAGGAAATGGCCAGAGCTGATGGATGCTGATGGCACAAGTGATGGACTTGTTGGGGGCAAACAATGACTAGAGGGAGGCTGTCTTCATCCCCACCCTACTCCCGGAATCTCAACATTGCACAGAATTCACCATCTTTGACATAATCGTTGGGTCTATGGAATGGGAGGATGAGTATGGTGAGGGGAAGTGGGACTGAAATTAAAGTAACCTACTTCTTGGTGGAATAAAGCATAAATATCAGATACTAAGCTAAATAGTAAACAAAAAAGCAGTAATATTGTTTATTTATACTTCTAAAAATATGTTAATTTTTTGTTTCATTCAATTTACACATCATAATGTGGTTTTCTTGGACACTCTACTTTTAGCATTTATATCTAATGTAAGAGTTCCATTTCCAGTGCACAGTTACTATGAAAACTCCATAAATAAGAAATGTATCTGTATTTTCTAAATCAGTAATCTATTTTAGATACACATTACAAAGATATAAGCCTTGTAAGAAATTATGTAGGTAGAATCTTACAAGTTTAATTGTAAAAATTAGTTTTAAAATAATGATCTTTACCCTTTTATCTTGCTCTTAAGTAACCTAGGTGAAGTATTACTGAGACAGGTCCAGAAAACTCAAAATGCATTAAATAACAAAGTTAATAAAGTATAACTGACTTTGACTTTACAATCAATTTAAAAGCTGCAAAGTGAAAAATCAAATTTCTGTTACTCCTTCTCATTCATACCATTCTTTGTATTCCCTGCCTGGAAGTAACCACTTTTATTAGTTTTTATGCATTCTTTTAGAATTTCTTTATGGAAATACAAGCACATACTAATATATATTCTCACTTTTTCACTCTAAAGGAAAAACTATATGTTCTTCTCATTGCCTTTTTGCACTGACTATAAAACTTAAGAGTTCTTTCTGTATGAACTTATAATTACTCTCTCTAGCCTATAAAGTAGTAGTGTTCTGCCTTATAGATTTTCATCTCACCTGTACATTACAAGGGATATTTTGATTATTGATAGATATTTTACAGTTACACACAATTCTGTAATGAATAATCTTATTCAGAAGTCACTTTGAATGTGGGAAAGATTAAGATAAATTCTCAGAGGAGGGGCTTTTGAAACCAAAGACAAATATGCAAAATATAGTTTTGAAAGATCTTGATCAATTATCTTTGTCACAGGTTGTACAGTTTTGGGGACCCACCAATAAAGTATGAGAATTTCTCTTCTCACAGGCTCTCCAACATTTGTTCACTTCATAACTATTTTAAGCATTTACTATGCCTTTTTATATAGTTTTAACATGCTCTGAAAAACCTATTGGCTGGGAGTTGCAATTTCATTCATTCATGGTAGGAAATGTATTGTCCTATTTTGAAAAGGGAGAAACTGTAAGTGGAATGTATTAGTCACAATTCTCAGGAAAAACTAGAAATATCATAGTTTTCCTAATTCCCAGTTTTGGAAAAGTATTAGAGCTGTATCTACAATGATTATTATAACTTCACTGATTAGTCAGTTAAGGCAGCAAAAGTTTTTTTTTTTTTTTCCTTACAGTTCCATTTGTACTGAATTTTCAATCAAATGTTATGGTTATGTATTTTGGTTATGTAAGGACATTGCTGTGTTTATTGAGGCCAAAGTTCCTTTGGTTTCTTTTAAGGAGAAAATCTTCATTTAAAAAGAGAAAGACATCTTTTTAAACATAAAATTTACAAATTGCCTATAATTTAATTTCAATGTTCAAATAATTCAATAACATTTCCCTCTTTTAACCACTGCAAAATTATAACTTTATTATAGCTCATGGTAGAATATTCAGTTAAATGAAATTTGGTACATCAGATGTCTGTGGATGTAACTACTGAGTACAGAAGAGATCATGGGCTCAAGTGCAGGCTTGAGAGTGTTCTAGGTCTGCTCTAATTGATAGCCACTACACACATGTTGTATTGAGCACTTTAAAATGTGACTAGTCCAAAGTGAACTGTGTAAAATACGCACCAGATTTCAAAGATTTAATCGAATATAAAGAATCCAAAACATCTCATTAATAATTATAGTATTATGTCTGTTACATGTTGAAGTAGTCAGATTTTTATATATTGGATTAAAGAACATATCAAAATTAATTTCATTTCTTTTTATAATTTTTTTAACGTAACTACTAGAAAATTAAAATACTATATGTGGTTCGCCTTAAGAGATACAAGGCAATACTATTCTAGATCTTTGCCACTTCACCTTAAAAAAGGAAGCATAGTAGCTTCTTTGCATATAAATGAGGATTTGAAAATTCTTTTTTTTTATTTGAAGTATAGTTGTTTTACAATATTGTGTTAGTCTCAGGTATACAGCAAAGCGATTTGGTTATACATATGCTTATATTCTGTTTTCTTGAGAGTTTGAAAATTCTTAAAAGTATACTCTATAAATGGTAACTATTAAGTTGAGGGATCAGGTTTACTGTGATATACTTTAAATATATTAAAACCTACTCTATTTAGTGTAGCACTCTCAAATTTTAAACAACTCTTACAATCCTGTACCCACCATTACCACCACAATCAATACAAACATTCCATTACCACAAAATATTATTACCTTGTGAGTATTTGTAATCAACCTCTTGCCTGAGGCCCAGCCCTGGGCAAACATGTTGCATATATGGATTCACAGTCTGTAGACTTTTGAGTCTTGTTTCTTTTGCTTAGCATAATTCATTTGAGATTCATCCAAGTTGTTGTATTAGTAGTTATTTCCATTTCTGAGTACTATTCAATTGCATGTATGTACCACACTTTGTCTATCCATTTGGAGTTGAAGGACATTTGGTTTTTTTCCAGTTTGTGAGGATTATGAGTAAATTCAGTGTATATATTTGCTTAAAGATTTGTATTTTAATATACATTATCATTTCTCTTAGATAAGTACCCAAAGACTGGAATTGCTGAATCATATGGTGTTTAATTTTATAAGAAGTTGCCAAATGGTTCCAGTGTTGTACTTCCCCCCAGCAATGTATTAATATGAGTATCTGCCACAGCTTTGCCAGAATACGATACTGTCAATCCTCTGCTTTTTTTCTTTTTAATTTTAGTCCTTCTAATAGGAAGGTAATAGTATCTCATTATGGTATTAATTTTTATTTTCTTCACGACTCATTTTGTTCAACATCTTTTCATGAGCTTGTCATATGTATATATTATTTGATGAAATATATGTTGAATTTTTTTGCCCATGGCTTTTAATGTATTTTTTGAGGCTTGAGAGTTCTTTATTATTATTATTGAGAATTTGAGAGTTCTTATTATTGAGACTTGAGGGTTCTTAATGAATTTAAGATGCAAGTCCCCTATTAGATAGATGCTTTGCAAATATTTTTTACCAGTGTGTAGATTTTTAATTCTTTTAGCAGTGTATTTTAAGTTATGATAATGTCCAACTTGTCAGTACTTTTATGAGTCATATTTTTATGTCATATCTAACAATTTCTATATAACTCAAGATTACAACTATTTTTCTCATGTTTTCTTCTAGAAATTTTATAGTTTTACATTTATGTGTATGATCTGCTTTGACTGCCTTTTTATATATGATAGACGGCATGGGTTGAAATTATTTTTTTTTTACTTATAGATGCCCAGTTGCTCTAGCATCATTTGTTGAAAAACAATATCCTTAATGGAATTGCCTTTGCATCTTTATGAAAAGTCAATTGACTATGTACATGTCACTTCATTTTT
This sequence comes from Neotragus pygmaeus, assembly GCA_006410875.1. Taxonomy (NCBI): domain Eukaryota; kingdom Metazoa; phylum Chordata; class Mammalia; order Artiodactyla; family Bovidae; genus Neotragus; species Neotragus pygmaeus. The sequence continues at coordinate 1,471,990 of SJYV01024581.1, read as the reverse complement.
GGTATTTATTGTACTCTATTAATCTACATGCCTGCCTTTTACCAATATCACGCCTTGATATCAAGTAATGTGAGTCTTCTAATTCTGTTCTCTTTGAAAATTATTTTGGCTTTCTAGTTCCTTTGTGTCTTCATATGAATTTAGAATCAGCTTGTTAATTTCAAAAGAAAATGTCTTCTGGGGTTTGATTAGAAATACATTGAATACAGATATGTTTCGAAAATTTTTTTCAACTTTGAGTTTTCCAATAATAAACATGATACAAGTTCTCCATTTATTACGTCTTTGATTTCTTTTTTAAACATCTGTAGTTTTCAGCTTACAGAAATTGCATATATTTTTTTAGATTTATACATATTTCATTTTATGCTATTTTAAAATTTTAGGTTCCAGTTGTTCATTGTTATCATATAGAGTGGAGAAGGCAATGGCACCCCACTCCAGTGCTCTTGCCTGGAAAATCCCATGGATGGAGGAGCCTGGTGGGCTGCAGTCCATGGGGTCGCGAAGAGTCGGACATGACTGAGTGACTTCACTTTTACTTTTCACTTTCATGCATTGGAGAAGGAAATGGCAACCCACTCCAGTATTCTCGCCTGGAGAATCCCAGGGACGGTGGAGCCTGGTGGGCTGCTATCTATGGGGTCGCACAGAGTCAGACACGACTGAAGTGACTTAGCAGCAGCGGCAGCAGCATATAGAAATGCAATAGAAAAACAGAAATACTATAAAAATGCAGAAATACAAGATATAAGAAAATTGACCTGTTCTTTAACTCTTGCTAAAATGACTTAGTAGTTTTACTAACTTTTAAATAAATTCTTTGGGATTTTCTCCACAGGAAATCATGCTGTCTGCAAATAGTTTTATTCCATTCATTCCAATCTACTTTTGTTTCATTTTTTAATTTTCCCTTTATCGCACTGAGCAGACCCTCAGGTGGGATGTTGAATGTGAGTAGTGAGAAAGGACATCCTTGTCTTTTTCTCAGTCTCAGGGAAGCATGCAGTTTCCACTGTGAACTGTAATGTTAGCTGGAGACATTTTGGAGATTCTCTCCATCACACTGAGGAAACTCTCTATGAATCCTTGTTTGCTAAAAGGATTTTTATTATGGATTTTAAAATTTATTTATTAGGATTTTAAAATTACATTAAATTTTGTTACATACATCCTTCTAAATCTTTTGTGATGATTATGTGATCTTCTGCTTTAATCTGTTGAGAATTACATCTATTGATTTCAGAATGTTGAACCAGCCTTACCTTTCCTTATGATGTATTATTGCTTTCATATTCTTGGGTTCAGTTTATTAGTATTTTGCTAAGCTATGACAAACATAGACAGTGTATTAAAAAGCAGAGACATTACTTTGCTGACAAAGTTCCATCTACTCAAAGATATGGTTTTTTTAGTAGTCATGTGTGGATATGAGAGTTGGCCAACAAAAAAGGCTGAGTGCCAAAAAATTGATGGTGTTGAACTGTGGTGTTGGAAAAGACCCTTACGAGTCCCTTGGAGAGCAAGGAATTCAAACCAGTCTATCCTAAAGGAAATCAATCCTGAATATTCTTTGTAAGGATTGATGCTGAAGCTGAAGCTCCAGTACTTTGGCCACATGAAGGGAAGAGCTGACTCATTGGAAAAGACCCTGATGCTGGGAAAGATTAAAGGGAGGCGGAGAAGGGGACGAGAGAGGATGAGATGGTTGGATGGCATCGCTGACTCAATGGACATGAGTTTGAACAAGCTGTGGGAGATGGTGCAGGACAGGGAAGCCTGGCGTGTTGCAGTCCATGAAGTAGCAAAGAGTTGGACACGAATAAGCGACTGAACAACAACATTTTATTAACAGATTTTGCTTCTATTTCATAAGGGATGTTTTCTAGAGTTTTCTTTCTTATACTATCTTTGCCTGATTTGGGTACCTGGGAAATATTGGTCTTATTAAATAATTCATGTAGTACTTTCTCCTCTTGTATTTTCTGAGAAAGTTTGTGTTGAACTGATGTTAATTCTTTCTTAGTTTTATTTTAAATACCGCATCCTTGGAGAAGACTTTCCTAACACTTGAATCTAAATTAGGTCCCCTCAGTTATTAACTCTGCTGGTATCCTTTTTATTTATAGATTTTACCATAAGTATAATTTACATTTTTTGGAGGTTTATTTCTTTAATGCCAGCATTCTCTTCCAAGAGGCCAAGTCTGTGTCTCTGCTGTTATATGCCTATTGTTTAGCACCTTATCGATGTTTAATAAATATTGGCTGAATAAATACATGAATCCCTAGGGTTTAATGATTGTCATTATTCATTATTCATCATGCAATTGTGAGCATTTTACCTATAATTGCTGCTGCTGCTGCTAAGTCACTTCAGTCGTGTCTGACTTTGTGCGATCCCAAGGACAACAGCCCACCAGGCTCCCCCATCCCTGGGATTCTCCAGGCAGGAACACTGGAGTGGGTTGCCATTTCCTTCTCCAATGCATGAAAGTGAAAAGTGAAAGTGAAGTCACTCAGCCCTGTCTGACCCTCAGCGACCCCATGGACTGCAGCCTTCCAGCCTCTTCCATCCATGGGATTTTCCAGGCAAGAGTACTGGAGTGGGGTACATTGCCTTCTCCTTACCTATAATTACTTACTAGATACTTGTGCAAATTTCCTACCATGCACAGGAAAACATTTCAGACACATTTAATAGGTATTAAAAAAACATTATTTTGTAACAGAATTAAATAATTGCAAACATCATAACTTTCACTGTGGGGTTAGCATTTCCATACATAACCTTATAATGTGAATTGAACAACCTAAAATTTTGAGGAAAACTAGAACTTAAGTTTAGCCTTAGCATGAAACAAGATTTTAGTAAAAATAAAATGATGTTTTACTTAGCTTTTACAGATTAAATATAATAGATTTAAATAAAGAATTCAATGTTATATATTTTCCTTTTTTAAAAAGTAAAATCAGCTAAATATACTTTAGTAAAGCAAATAGCCAAGTTAGAGCAGTTAGCAACATACAGACCATATGATCCAGATACTAGGGTATAGAAGCAGCCTACTGTGTTGAGGTTTACAAAGGAAAAAGTTCAAGGAAGGATTTGCAATTTTTATGATTTCCATTTTAAATAATTTTTCAACTTGTTTTCATTGAGCAACTGCCGTAATTCTGTTTCTTTCAGTAGCAGCAGAAGTTTTGGGGAGTGGAGGAGAAGTGATGCCTCTGAGTAGGCAATTAAGCATGTAGAAGAAATCATAACCATGTTTGAAATAAAATTAAAACAATTAAAATTCAAGCAAATAAATGTGAGTTTCTCTTGCCAGTCAACTTTCATTCATTAATTCTTTCATTCTTTTGACAAATTATTTTGAGGGCTTGGTTTGTGCAAATGGGCTTCTCAGGTGGCACTAGCAGTAAGGAATCCACCTGCCAATGCAGGAGATGTAAGAGACATGAGTTTGATCCCTGGGTCAGGAAGATCCCCTGGGGGAGGGCACCACAACCTCCTTCAGTATTCTTGCCTGGAGAACCCATGGACAGAGGAGCATGGTAGGTTATACAGTCAGTGGGGTTGCAAACAGTCAAATATGTCTGAAGCAACTGAGGTCACATGTGCTAAGTGTTGGCGAGGGGTGGGAGTAAAATGAGCAACAGTGTAGATACGGGACTTGTCTTCATGAAGCTAACAGTTTAGTGGGAGAAAGCAGTATGTAGAAACCAGCAGCAGGGGACATGAAGTCCTTTGATAATGGACACAGTATAAACAAAAAGAATATTGACCTAATCAAGGATGTGGTTATTTGATTTCCTGTTTAAAATATTATTTGAAAGATGCAAAGGAACTGAGTATATGAAACGGGGTGAGGAGTGGGATAAATGTTATAGGCAGAGAAATTAACACCATTGAAAGCCAGTATCCACTGGGTACTTCCCAAGTGTTCCACATGAACAATTTCTTGTCATCTTTATAATGACCCTATGAATTGAGTGGTATCATTCCTAATTTAGGGCTGAGGATGAGGAATGAGGAACACAGAGATTTAGAAAGTTGCCTTAGGTTACACAGGCAGTAAGTGGTAGAGCTAGGATTTGAACAGTGTTACTCTGTGTGTGACTGTTTGTAGGAAAGATGGAATAGTGGAGTGTGTAATGATGATGGAGGGAGGTTGCAGGTGGGGGGAAATGGGAGAATAAGTGGTGTCGGGAATGAGATTGGGAAGGATGGAGATACAGATCGAGTTCTGAGGAAGCCATGTAAAGGAGCCAATTGAATACCACTTAAATGTGAGTCATATTCTCTCACAATTTAAATTCCTACCTTGAGCTCCTTCTTCTTACTTGATGTAGTTAAGGAATATGGTCTTAACTCAGTTGACATGACTTAAACATGACAAAAACTATATTCTAGTGGAAAATTATTTTGCTTGAAGAGAGTTTTTCTAACCCTGAGCCAAGTAATCAGAAAGGCTTCCTTTTGTGAATTTACAGCTTCCTGATGAACTATCCATTGTGTATAGTTGTGTTTTGTTTTTACTGAAATATATTCATTTTATTTTTGTCCTTTGGTCAGAATATTAATAATTATTACTTTATATGCTACCATGACACAGTGAAGTATCCTACTTTATAGTAAGGATATATCACAAATGATTTGTTACAAAATATAAGGTATTACATTTTATGAACATTTTGATTAAAAAAATTAACTCAAATTCAAAAATTTTCTGGCATACAGCCATTGCATTGCAATTCCTTTTTATGAGTGGGAGCAGAAAGGGTTATTTTTAGCATGCATTCGTTGTGTAAGGAGGGGTTTTGTGTATGTAAATGACATCTGTTGAGTATATCAATGTGGATAATCAACTGGCTTGAAGTGTGTTCTTGGGAGGTTTTTCTGTAACTCGGGAGATTATGATCTTCACCCTAGCAAAGGAGCCAGCAAAGGCAGCAGAGTTCTTCAACATCAGTATATGACCGCTGTGGGCAAAACAGAGCAAGCACATGTCTCTTCAATGGTGGGTCAATTGTGAACTCTTTGAAAACGTTAGAAAGGCATTGTAGACAAAGACTTAGAACTCCTTATTAGGAGAGTCTTGCTCAGAATTGATTTGTACATCCACATATTTTCAGAACATGGGACTCGTAGCTCAACATTTTTTCTGAGTGGAATTGGGAATGTTTATTGACCAGCAGAATGGTCTAAGCTCCAGTCCTTTTCCAGAGGCAGATCAGAGATTTTATGGCTCTTCAGGATTATTAGATTTATGTGATTCTACTTCCTTTCATTAGTAACATTTTAAATTATGCATTGCTTATAAAACGTGTCTCAGAAGATGACTTTGTATATCTACCTTTTTAAAAATAAATGTATTTCAGATGGAGGTTTTTCATGGGATGAAAACTTCTTTAGACTACTTCAAAGAATTATTGCAGTAGGCCCCTCTGGAAGGAAAAGGAATTCTTGTCTTTGTGTTGGCTTGAGTCCTTCCTCTGGTGTCCTGACCTCTGTACTAGGAATGCAATAAATTCTAATTTTTGGTTTGCTGATTCAGAGTTGAGAAAAAAATCTCCTACTGTCCCATTTTATTGTTAACCCTCTTAAATCTGAAAAAAAGGAGAAATTGTACTTTGTGGAATTCTATAAAGTGGCTTCACTTTGGACAAGGAGAAAAAGAAGGAAGCCTCCTTTTATGCATTAGCCTTTTATTGAGTTCCAGGGCTGGTGCAGGGGCTACAAACGTCAAAGCAGCATGATGCCAACTGAGCTGGCACATGCATCCCCTCATACATGACTGTTGCCACTTAAAAACGTTGAAAGCAAAAAGCAAAAAAAAAAAAAAAGAAAGAAAGAAAATCAGTGATTGACAGTCTGACAGGACAAGTTGACTCAGCAAACAAGTCACCTTTTTCCTAATTTCTGGAGGAAATCCAGTGCTTGATAATGAGAGATTTTCTAGAAATTAAATTGGTAAAAGTAAGTAGTCCCCTTGGACTTTGGCTTTTCTAGCTGGGGAGCTTTGGTCTGGCGTGGGAGGATTGGTCTCCTCACACATACCTTGAAGTAGCAAGAAGCGGATGAGATGGCCAATACTCTTACCGTGTACTTGTTCATTTGGGGATAAAGAGAACCTGCCCAATCGTCTCTTTGCATATGGCAACATTCTTAAACACTTTGTACCTGGACAAAGAGCTGTGCTGTGTTCAGTCGTGTCCGACTCTTGAGACACAACGGACTGTAACACACAAGGCTTCTCTGTCCACAGGATTTTCCAGGCAAGAATACTGGAGTGGGTTGCCATTTCCTTCTCCACTGGACAAGAAGAGCCCTTGGTAAAACTACGAAGCAGGGAATTTTACTTTCAGTGACCAGCCTCCCTTCCTCACCCTCCAACCTGACCATTTTTACTCATTTCCACCCAGCTCCCACAGCACAGTTGGACTTTCCCAGATACTTAGCTGAAAGCCCTGGCTTCTTCATTGTAGGTCAGTTTTGCCCTCCTCTGCCATGCCTCATACTCCAGGCTTTTCCCCTGTCCCTTAATCCCCCTTCAAAAACTACTTGGCTCAGTTCCAATCACTAAGTGCTCTTATTTTCAGGCAATAATGGATGGCCACCACCCATGGGATATTCTGTAATTCCTTTTAATGCATTAGATTGCTTATATTTTTCTCTCTCTTGGATAATGTAATTCTCAGTCTAATTAGAAAGGTAAACAATTAGAACAGTTCAACAGATGAGTGGGAAGGGCCTTTACAGGCCATTTATTCCACATTCTTTTAAGAACTGCCTATTCCACAAATACCTACAATTCATTTTATGGGTATGTTGATGTTCCTTGTTCTTGAAGAGAGTTCTGAGCAACTAAGGCAGTTTGGGAGTTTTCAAAATAAAGAGCAAAGTGGAAAAAATGTTGTATTACCTTTACATTATTTCCAGATAAGTCTTCAGGACTAAAAGCATACCAGAAACTACACAAATTTTGTCTATTCACTTCAGTAGTCTTTAAGACATAATCTGGGGTCTTCCCAGGTGGCTCCAATGCAGAAGACACAAGAGACGTGGGTTTGATCCTTGGGTTGGGAAGATCCCCTGGAGGAGGGCATGGCAGCCCACTCCAGTATTCTTGCCTGGAGAATCCCATGGACAGAGAAAACTGGTGGGCTACAGTCCATAGGGTTGCAAAGAGTCAGACATGGCTGAAGTGACTAAGCACACACACAAACAAGACATAATCTAGTCTAATTGTCTGACTTAAAAAGCGGGGAAACAGAGATAAAGAGAAGGGAAGTATACATAAGGTCACAGATTGATTATTGACAGAATGGGAATCAGAACCCAACTTTTAATATAATTGATATGACATATTTTATTGCAATAAAGATGAGTAATAGCTTTAAATATTTATTATAAACATTGAGGCTTTAGATGTTCTATTATAAAGATAATTTTTTAAACATCATTCTCTTGAATTCTTCCTCATAAGCTCCATTTCTAATTTTCTTTTAAATCTGACACAAATTCACCTTCCTGGAATAAAATGCATGGGATTATCTTACTCCAAAATTATTGTACTTCACATTAAGTTCATTTCAGTTTAGTTGCTCAGTCGTGTCCGACTCTTCGCAACCCCATGAACAACGGCACACCCAGCCTCCCTGTCCATGACCAACACCCAGAGTTTATTCAAACTCATGTCCATTGAGTCGGTAATGCCATCCAACCATCTCATCCTCTGTCTTCCCCTTTTCCTCCCACCTTCAATCTTTCCCAGCATCAGGGACTTTTCCAATGAGTCAGTTTTTCACATCAGGTGACCAAAAGTATTGGGTTTTTAGCTTCAACATCAGTCCTTCCGATGAATATTCAGGACTGATTTCCTTTAGGATGGACTGGTTGGAAATCCTTGAAGTCCAAGGGACTCTCAAGAATCTTCTCCAACACCACAGTTCAAAAGCATCAATTCTTCAACCCTCAGCTTTCTTTATAGTCCAATTCTCAAATCCATACATGACTACTGGAAAAACCATAGCCTTGACTAGATGGATCTTTGTTGGTAAAATAATGTCTCTGCTTTTTAATACGCTATCTAGGTTGGTCATAAATTTTCTTCCAATGAGTAAGCATCTTTTAATTTCATGGCTGCAATTACCATCTGCAGTGATTTTGGAGCCTCCCAAAATAAAGTCTGCCACTGTTTCCCATCTATTTGTCATAAAGTGATGGGACTGGATGCCATAATCTTAGTTTTCTGAATGTTGAGCTTTAAGCCAGCTTTTTCACTCTCCTTTTTCACTTTCATCAAGAGGCTTTTTAACTCCTCTTCACTTTCTGCCATAAGGGTGGTGTCATCTGCATATCTGAGGTGATTGATTATTCTCCTGGCAATCTTGATTCCAGCTTGTGTTTCTTCCAGTCCAGTGTTTCTCACGATGTACTCTGCTTATAAGTTAAATAAGCAGGATGAAAATATAAAGACTTGACGTACTCCTTTTCCTATATGGAACCAGTCTGTTCCAGTTGTAACTGTTGCTTCCTGACCTGCATACAGGTGTCTCAAGAGGCAGATCAGGTGGTCTGGTATTCCCATCTCTTTCAGAATTTTCCACAGTTTGTTGTGATCCACACCATCAAAGGCTTTGGCATAGTCAATAAAGCACAAGTAGATGTTTTTCTGGAGCTCTCTTGCTTTTTTGATGATCCAGTGGATGTTGGCAATTTGATTTCTGGTTCCTCTGCCTTTTCTANGACTTCACTTTCACTTTTCACTTTCATTTATTGGAGAAGGAAATGGCAACCCAGTCCAGTGTTCTTGCCTGGAGAATCCCAGGGACGGGGGAGCCTGCTGGGCTGCTGTCTATGGGGTCGCACAGAGTCAGACACGACTGACGCGACTTAGCAGTAGTGGTTATAAGAAAAAAATTAAATATTTATTCAAGGAGCCAACATCACCTCCACTAGCTTTGTTTGTAGTGATGCTTCCTAAGGCCTACCTGACTTCACATTCTAGGTAAGTGATCACACCATCATGATTATCTGGGGATCATGAAGATCTTTTTTATACAGTTCTGGGTATTCTTGCCACCTCTTCTTAATATCTTCTGCTTCTGTTATGTCTGTATCATTTCTGCCCTTTATTCTGCCCATCTTTGTATGAAATGTTCCCTTGGTATGTCTAATTTTCTTGAAGAGATCTTTAGTCTTTCGAATTCTATTGTTTTCCTCTATATCTTTGCACTGATCACTGAGGAAGGCTTTCTTATCTCTTCTTGCTTTTCTTCGGAACTCTGCATTCAGATGCTTATACCTTTCCTTTTCTCCTTTGCTTTTCGCCTCTCTTCTTTTCACAGCTTTGTAAGGCCTCCCCAGACACCCATTTTGATTTTTTGCATTTCTTTTCCATGGGGATGGTCTTGATTCCTGTCTCTTCTACAATGTAATGAACCTCTATCCACAGTTCATCAGACACTCTATCAGATCTAGTCCCTTAAATCTAATTCTCATTTCCACTGTATAATCATAAAGGATTTGATTTAGGTCATACCTGAATGGTCTAGTGGTTTTCCCTACAATCTGAAATTGGCAGCAAGGAGCTCATGATCTGAGCCACAGTCAGCTCCTGGTCTTGTTTTTGCTAACTGTATAAAGCTTCTCCATCTTTGGCTGCAGAGAATATAATCAATCTGATTTCAGTTTTGGCCATCTGGTGATGTCCATGTGAGGGGTCTTCTCTTGTGTTGTTGGAAGAGGGTGTTTGCTATGAGCAGTGCGTTCTGTTGGCAAAACTCTATTAGCCTTTGCCCTGCTTCATTCTGTACTCCAAGGCCAAATTTGCCTGTTACTCCAGGTGTTCCTTGACTTTCTGCTTCTGCTATCCAGTCTCCTATAATGAAAAGGACATCTTTTTTTGGTGCTAGTTCTAGAAGGTCTTGTAGGTCTTCATAGAACTGTTCAGCATCAGCTTCTTACATTGCATCAGCTTCTAGGAAAATGTTTTTGGTATGCTTAACTATATTAAGGTGAAGTGGTTCAGTCGTGTCCGACTCTTTGCAATCCTGTGGACTGTAACCTACTAGGCTTCTCCATCCATGGGATTCTCCAGGCAAGAATACTGGAGTGGATTGCCATTTCCTTCTCCAGGGGATCTTCCCGACCCAGGGATCGAACCTGGGTCACCTGAACTGGAGGCAGACGCTTTAACCTCTGAGCCACCAGGGAAGCCCACTTAACTATATAGTCCGTTCATTTATTTAAAAAGAAAGCTNTGGAGTGGATTGCCATTTCCTTCTCCAGGGGATCTTCCCGACCCAGGGATCGAACCTGGGTCACCTGAACTGGAGGCAGACGCTTTAACCTCTGAGCCACCAGGGAAGCCCACTTAACTATATAGTCCGTTCATTTATTTAAAAAGAAAGCTACTGTGTCTAGTTTATTTGTCTGATTTTCTCCAAAAATAATTATTCTCTTTTCACTTCACAGCACTCAAAGGATGCTCTGCAGTGCTTTTGATGTCTCTCCTTTTCCCATCCTGTTCCCTCGGCCTTCCTTCTTCTGGGCCACTGAAGTTTGAAAGCAGAAGCTGTAGTGGAGATTAAGCCAAACATTCTCAGGGCTGATTGCAACTGAAAGCACCTTCAGCTGGTCTTTTGGAGGATGTGGCCTAAGGGAGACTTATATCTTTTTAGTTATAGCACATTCAAAGCTAAAAATCTGTAAGTAAATAGGCTGGAGGTATGGAAAGCTGGTTGTAAGGGGAAAAAAAAAAAGTAAAAGTTTTCTAAAGGTTTGGAGGAAACAGTATCTAATTTAGATCAACCTTCTGTCTCTGCTTTTTATATCCTTGCTGTGAATTCAGGAAAATGAGCTCCCAGTTTAATTGTACTGTGGGTGTGCATTGTGTAGCTGTGTGTTTAGAGATCTCATAAATTTTTGCACTTTAAATGATCCCTATAATGCCCTGAAAGAATCAAGGCTTCCTGGAAAATCTCAAACTTGCTCCTGGGGAGTTTATTTCTCCCAGTGGAATCTGATTCACCATGATATTTATAGTGAATGTTTTGATTCTGTGCTGGCGCCTTGGGCTCACAGTGCATTTTTTCTAGACCGTGTTGTCATGAAATGTGACTTGCAAAACTATTTAAAGGCTAAAGCAGCCTTTTAGAAAACGTTCTTTTAGGCACAAATCAAGACAACACTAAACTATTTCTAAATACCTCTCTCTACCCCTGCTGGCTTCTGCTGGACTCTGACGTGGATTTTGCTGCTTCATAACTAATTGGAAAAAACATCAGAACGAATGGAATAAGGAATCTTACTCCCATATCACTAGGTCAGTTCAGTTCAGTTCAGTTGCCGACTCTTTGCGACCCCATGAATCGCAGCACGCCAGGCCTCCCTGTCCATCACTCCCGGAGTTCACCCAAACTCATGTGCATTGAGTCGGTGATGCCATCCAGCCATCTTATCCTCTGTCATCCCCTTCTCCTCCTGCCNATATAAAGTAGAAAAATAAATTTAATCATAGAAAAAGATGATGCTATATGTTTAATCTATAATTCTAAAAAACAAAATCAAAGTAACAAAAATAACCATGCATATCTTGGAAAGGCTGGAGACTGTATGGTAAAGGTCAAAACTTCCAGACTTATTTCCCATGCTGAATTTAATCTAGCCCTGATGACTACCACTAATCAATGTCAATGCCCCACTCCAAATAATTATTGATTACTATTTGAAACTAATGCCTAGCTGGTGCATTTGTAGTCTTACCCAGGTTAATAAATTTGCTCAATGAAAAATGTATGATGTGTATTCCTTCATGCTATATTAATTTTATTTGAGTATTTTGTGTATTATTTTCACATTAAATAATTATTTTATATCATTGAAATTCATGTGTATCACATCATTTTAAACATAAATTGAGTAATTTTACAAATCGTATAATATTTCTCAGACTCCCCTAATTATGCTTTTTGCCAGATATAAGGGCAGTACTGGCACGGAGTACTATCAACAAAATCAGCATTTTCTTTTTCCATGACTCCAGTTAACGTTAGACAGTCCTCTCCCTACATGGCTACCACCTCTTTCTATAATCCCTCTAGTTCAAGGGAGAGAGTAATGTTTCACAGTTGCTAATCTCTGGGTTGTCTCATATCCCATTTTTATTAGCCTGGTGGGCTACAGTCCACAGGATCGCAAAGAGTCGGACACGACTGAGCAACTTCACTTTCACATTCACTTCAGTAATTTACTTACTCTCAGAGTTAAATTCCTTGTACTTTACAACATAACAGAGGTATTGTTTCCCAGACTATACCAGTCATATTTACTAAGGACTAATTACTATAGAGTATAGTAACTCAAGTTTATAACAGCAACTCTCTTTGAAAAGGTGTATTAATAAGGTGGTATTTTTATGTTAACACTTTGATAAGACTACTAGTTTAACTAACCTCAATTATCAGCAATAAAAGATGTTCTACCTCAATGATTCCCTAATTAATCTCTGAGTTTGTGGTGTTTGAAGAAGGAAATGACAACCCACTCTAATATTATTGCCTGGAGAATCCCAAGGACAGAAGAACCTTGCGGGCTACAGTCCATGGGGTCACAAGAGTCAGACACGACTGAGTGACTTTGACTGACTAGGCATTACTCTGACCTTGAACCTGTTTTCCCAGAAACTGTATCCTAACCTTTAATCAACAGCTCCAGGGCTTCTCTGATGGCATAGTGGTAAAGAATCCATGCAGGAGACTCAGGAGACACTGGTTTGATCCCTGGGTCAGGAAGATCCCCTGGAACAGGAAATGGAAACCCATTCCAGTATTCTTGTCTGGAAAATTCTATGGACAGATGAACCTGGTGGGCTACACAGTCCAAAGGGTTGCAAAGAGTTAGACACGNGTTTGGAATGAAAACTGACCTTTTTCAGTCCTGTGGCCACTGCTGAGTTTTCCAAATTTGCTGGCATATTGAGTGCAGCACTTTCAGTTGACTCATTGGAAAAGACTCTGATGCTGGGAAGGATTGGGGGCAGGATGAGAAGGGATGACAGAGGATGAGATGGCTGGATGGCATCACAGACTCGATGAATGTGGGTCTGAGTGAACTCTGGGAGATGGCGATGGACAGGGAGGCCTGGCATGCTGCGATTCATGGGGTCACGAAGAGTTGGACACGACTGAGCGACTGAACTGAACTGAACTGAGGTTATTGTTTGGAGGAGGCAATGGCACCCCACTCCAGTATTCTTGCCTGGAAAATCCCATGGACAGAGGAGCCTGGAAGGCTGCAGCCCATGGGATCGCTGAGGGTCAGACACGACTAAGTGACTTCACTTTCACTTTTGCATTTTCATGCATTGGAGAAGGAAATGGTAACCCACTCCAGTGTTCTTGCCTGGAGAATCCCAGGGATGGGGGAGCCTGGTGGGCAGCCATCTATGGGGTTGCACAGAGCTGGACATGACTGAAGCGACTTAGCATCCACAGCAGGTTATTGTTACCCTAGATCAAAATCCAGACATCTACCTAGATATCCATTCTTGGTCTCAGGTCAGGATAATCTGGCAGATAAGTGATAAAGAAAACATTTTTGACAAATCTAAAATCTAAGTAGTTTCAGGTGGCATTGATAATTTGTTTTAATTTTAGTTTCCTGTATGACTCAAAATTTATATTTGGTTGCTTATCTATTGCAGAGAAAACAGCTTGCTTATTTATTAAACATTTATTAAGTATTTACATGTGACAAAGACTATTCTGACTGAATGTAATATTATACCATTCTCATATAATATGAAGATAAATGTTTGTAACATAATATAGCAATATGATTGGAGTATATATAGGGATATCACAGAAAAACAAAATTTTTCTTAGTCAACTGGCCTAAATTCTGCTTTGACACTGACATAAGATAGTTTCAATTTCTTTTGTATAGCATTAAGGTGAGCACTATTTAATATTCTCATATCACTTCTTNTAGCAATATGATTGGAGTATATATAGGGATATCACAGAAAAACAAAATTTTTCTTAGTCAACTGGCCTAAATTCTGCTTTGACACTGACATAAGATAGTTTCAATTTCTTTTGTATAGCATTAAGGTGAGCACTATTTAATATTCTCATATCACTTCTTGTGAGTTTGTTTACACAGTTCCCTTGAAATTAACAATTTGATTGTCCTCTATTCCCTGAATATGCCCTAACATTTACCATCTTACCATCTTTTTATAAACTATGTGTCTTCTTTTTGAGAAAAATCTTCATTTTGTATTCAAATTCTATCTATCATATGAGATATAATCCTGGTTTTGTTTCATGAAAATTCCCCAATTTACTCTTGTTTATGACTGAACTCAGAGTATTTATTCTCTCTCTCATTTCTTATTTGTGTCTCTCCAACACTTTTTGTATTAATCTATACAGTATATGAAATATCATGTTATGATTTTCTGTAATAAGCTCTAAGACTCTTCTATACAGCTTCTATAATAACCTATAAACTACTGTAACTGTGAGGTGCTCCAGGACAAGATGTATGTCAAGGCCTATTATAGTTCTAAGCACACACTAGAAAATAAGTGCATGTTTTGTTTAATAGAACTGTATTGTTCACTGGATACCATGTTTTATTGTAAATGCTTCAATGTTTATGTCTTACCTCTGTTATTTTAAGAATATAAATTCCAGAAGGAAGAAACTACATCAAATATAAATTCCATAGTATAACGTGTCAATCTAGAATAGGTTTCTTAATATTGTTATAATTTTCTCAATGCAAATTTGGAGAAAGAAGTGTGAATCATGAGGAAATTTAAAATATTTATAATACATAATTTTGAGAAAAACAGAATATACTTTGAAGTAATTAGGGATTAATTCCTTCATTTGCTTTTGAACTAGTAAACCTTGCTTCAGAAAGACATCTATTCGTCAAACATTAATGAATGTTTTTATGCATCATACACAGTTGTGAACCAAATTTATAAAAATAGAGGAGTGCTGAAAATGAAGCTATTCACCTAAATGTAGGGAATACCATTGTGTGAGAGACTACAGTAAAGAAATCCTAAAGTTGGAGAGGATTGCTTCAAAGATTTATTCCCTTGAGGTAGAGACCTTGAGATACACTGCAGAGAATGAGTAGTGACTCCCCAAGCAGATGGAAACCATGTGGTGCTACAGAGAAAGCACCTTTGAAGAACTGAAAATTGACCAGAAATGTCAGATCATGGGCATTAAAGGGGAAAATAGTATAAGATGTACCAGAGAAAAGAGCTGAAATATTCCATATATAGCTATAAGACTTATGACATATTAATATCTCCATCTTTGTTCTATGCCTGAAGGTAAGCCACTTAATATTATTGAACAGGAAATACAAATGAACTTATGTACTTCTTCTGATACTCACTGGGGAAAAAAAAATTCCAGGGTTGCCAATATGTCTAGGGGGAAATCAACTGTTGGTCTCCCACTCTTGTTCAGATGAGAAATAACAATGGTTTGGATTAAGGTGGAAGAAGAAAATATTTGACACATGTGAGAAATATTTAAAACTAAGATTTGACAAGACTTACAGGGGAGGTTTGAAGCAGTCAGTTAAATTCTATATTAATTACTGCAATGCACTGTGAATATAAATAATAGAGTAGTGAAGTCAGAAAATAGTCAGCTTCAGATTACTGGAGAAATTCCACATTCTATGATTCAAAGATAAAGAAAATCCCTTAGACAAAAAGAGAAAGAGTATCCAGAAGATGCAAGACAGACAAAGAGACACAGATGTATAGAACAGTCTTTTGGATTCTGTGGGAGAAGGTGAGGGTGGGATGATTTGAGAGAATAGCATTGAAACATGCATATTATCATATGTGAAACAGATTGCTAGTCCAGGTTCAACGCATGAGACAGGGTGCTCAGGGCTGGTGCACGGGGATGACCCTGAGGGATGGGATGGGGAGGGAGGTAGGAGAGGGGTTCAGGATGGGAAACACATGTACATCCATGGCTAATTCATGTCAATGTATGGCAAAAACCACTACAATATTGTAATTAACCTCCAATTAAAATAAATAAATTAATATTTTTTAAAAACAAGAAAAATAACAAGAGAAAGAGCAATCACATAAGTCAATGAGAGTATTTTAAAAACAAAAATGAAAGNCCACCTCATGCGAAGAGTTGACTCATTGGAAAAGACTTTGATTCTGGGAGGGATTGGGGGCAGGAGGAGAAGGGGACGACAGAGGATGAGATGGCTGGATGGCATCACTGACTCGATGGACGTGAATCTGAGTGAACTCCGGGAGTTGGTGATGGACAGGGGGGCCTGGTGTGCTGCTGCAATTCATGGTGTCGCAAAGAGTCAGACACGACTGAGCTACTGAACTGAACAGTGCTCAAAAATTATGTTTTGAAAGGTGATTGCTATTAGTGAGGTAAATTTGCTTCCGTTCCGTATGTTTGCTTTTTGTAGATGCTTGGTTGTGAAAAATGGTGATGTAAACTTCTCCAATGACCAGGAAGGATCACCAGGTTTTCAGAACAAATTCAGGAATGGTGGCCAGTCTAAATTTGAAAAATCTCCAGGATGGAGCTGGGGCCTTGGGGAGAGACCAGAGGGGTTGAAAATGCTGATGTGGGAGATGGAAGCAGGAGAGAAGAGGAAAAGAGACCAGAGAGGAAAGGACTGTAAGATTCATTCCAGACAGACTCTTAACCAGTGCTTTTCAGCAAGGGTAAGTTGTCCCACTTTCGTCTCGCAAGCATTCAGCCCTTTCTAGAGTCATATTTGGCTACTTGCAACTTGGGTTGGCTAGTGAGTAAGGCCAGGTGCTGCTAACTACCCTGTGATTATGGGACAGCCCCCGACAGAGACTCAGCCAGCCCCAGATGTCAACAGAGCTGAAAAACCTGCGCGAAACCATCTGAGGAGGGACTCAGCAGGAAAGAGTAATGTTTTGAGCACCCTCTGCACACTCACATAAACTAGCTGATGGCACATTGTCTTCTTCTTGGTAACTATACTTTTCACTCTCCTAGACATTGCAGGTCAGCTGGTAAAGAATCTGCCTGCAGTGCAGGAGACCCGAGTCCAATCCCTGAATCANTTTTGAGCACCCTCTGCACACTCACATAAACTAGCTGATGGCACATTGTCTTCTTCTTGGTAACTATACTTTTCACTCTCCTAGACATTGCAGGTCAGCTGGTAAAGAATCTGCCTGCAGTGCAGGAGACCCGAGTCCAATCCCTGAATCAGGAAGATCCCCTGGAGGAGGGCATAGCAATCCACTCCAGTATTCTTGCCTGGAGAATTCCATGGACAGAGGAGTCTGGCTTGCTACAGTCCATGGGGTTGCAAAGAGTTGGACACAAATGAGTGACTAACACTTTCACTTTCAGACATTGTGTGCACAGCTAAGGTTTCAGCATTTGATTTTTCTCCCCATATTCTTTTTTTTTTTATTTTTTAATTTTTACTTTATTCTACTTTACAATACTGTATTGGTTTTTCCATACATCGGCATGAATCCACCACAGGTGTATACGAGCTCCCAATCCTGAATCCCCCTCCCACCTCCCNTTCTCCCCATATTCTTTTTTTTTTTATTTTTTAATTTTTACTTTATTCTACTTTACAATACTGTATTGGTTTTTCCATACATCGGCATGAATCCACCACAGGTGTATACGAGCTCCCAATCCTGAATCCCCCTCCCACCTCCCACCCAACATCGTCTCTCTGGATCATCCCCGTGCACCAGCCCCAAGCATCCTGCATCAAACATAGACCGGTGCCTCGTTTCTTACATGGTAGTATACATGCTTCAATGCCATTCTCTCAAATCATCCCACCCTCTCCCTCTCCCTCAGAGGCCAAAAGTCCGTTCTACACATCTGTGTCTCTTTTGTTGTCTCACATACAGGGTCATCATTACTATCTTCCTAAATTCCATATATATGTGTCAGTATACTATATTGGTGTTTTTCTTTCTGGCTTACTTCACTCACTCCCAATATTCTTTACCTGAGACTCTTATCTATAATCACACACACACACACACACACACACACACACACTCATATATATTCCCTTTTCCTTGGCATATTAAATCTCTTCAATCTTTCTATGTCTTCAGTACTTCCACCCCTGATCCTTTGTCTATCTTATCAGCAAAGAAATACTTGTTAGGAGGTAGTCTGTTGTTCACTTATTTATCCATTGTTAGATACTCTTTGGATCCATCAGTATATCAGTGAACAAAACAATGACTGCTTGTGGAGATTACATTCTAGTGAGGAAGACAGACAATAAACAATCAATATGTAATATATAAAAGAGATAATATTTTTTTTAATGTTAAGCACTTTGTTAAAAAAAAAAAAACAAAACAAGAGGAAGAAGGTAAGGGAGGCAAGGAGGAAATGGTCATATATGTTCTTATTGTCCCTCCAAATGCTAACCTTTGGTGAAAGGAGCTCCAAATACAGTGATGAGTCCAATAGTCCTGAGTCCACCCAGGCAATTCTCTTCCAAGAAAGGCTGAATCCCAAGAGCATGTTTGTAAAAGTTTTGCCAGTTCAATTTATGAAATGGATCACTGGTCTTAAGCTTAAAATGTAGGTCATCTGGAAGCCCAGGCATTGGATTATGGTTAAATTATTTTTAGAGGCCCCTATGATGTTACTGATAGTGAATGAAGGCAGTTTTCCAGAAAAAGATGACTTTTTGGCCAGCACAGTATATGAAGTCATAAATAACGCACTTTGTAACTTTAAGCCATGTATTCTTTTTGTCAATTAGCTCAGAGATTTTCAAATAACTTAGGCTACAGGTATTTGCACTGTGTACAAAGATGTGGAAGTCAGAGTCCTGAAGCTTAAAGAGTTCACATCAAAAGAGGTGGACTTGGGTCATTCTTCTCCCTAGTATGTAGTTACGTGTGATCAAGACAAAAATCGAGCTTCCCTGGTGGCTCAGATGGTAAAGCCTCTGCCTGCAATACGGGAGACCTGGATTCAATCCCTGGGTTGGGAAGATCTCCCGGAGGGGGAAATGGCAACCCCCTCCAGTATTCCTGCCTGGATAATCCCAAGGACAGAGGAGCCTGGCAGGCTACAGTCCATGGGGCTGCAAAGAGTTGGACCCGACTGAGCAACTTCACTTCAAGACAAAAGTCAAATGTCATAAAAGTACAGAGGACCAAGAAAAAATCACAACCAAAGATGCTGAGGGGACTCCCTGGAAATGATGACCTTTGAATAAGTCTTACTTATTGAATATGGTTGAAACAGGCAGAAAGGGGAGATGGGACGGGGAACATTCCCAGCCTAGAAACAGTAAGAACTAAGCACGGATGGAAGGCTGACGGAAAGTGTCTTGGAAGCTGCAGGTTAAATGTGCATTCTGTGAGCACAAGCAGCTTTTTGCAAAAGGATTGCTTAAAAGCTCTTAAGAGCCAGATGTGTTCAGATCATACATCTGAACAACTGAGTTCTCTCACCTTCTTCTCAGTTCTGAAGTTAGGGCAGCCCGTTGGAAAGGTTACGGCACTGCTTTGGAAGGCTAGGTTTTCTTCATAATATTTTTTAAATTTGTGCTTAAGTTTTACACATGAAAATCTTTGTCCAGTTGAAAGACTCCATTTGAGGCACTCAAGCTTCTGAAGCCAGTAAAGATACATTTCAGTGAACCTTCCCCATTGAAAAACTTTCTGCTCAAATTTTCTCTTCCCATTCCTTCTGGATATCATGCATTATCAATATCATCACTTTTCTGTCCTACAGCTGTGCCAGTCTTTTCAGCGTTGAGCTTTATAATAACTGTTAAAAAGAAAATTATATATTATCTCAAAAGACTGAAAACTGTGGTGCAATAAAGCAATTACATTTAGAAATCTAATGTTGGTAATGTAGCTTCAAGACAATGTACACAGAGCAAAATATATTCCCCAGATCCAAGTGAAATTCATTATGCTGCCTGCCCCATAGCTGTAAAAAGCCTTTTGGGAACTCATGCATATACAATAGTCAGCATCTTCAGGAGCTGATTTATTTAATCAGAGTGACTACTTATTGAGCATTAAAGAATTCAGGCACTTTACTCACCCACTCCTTTCCCCCCAACACACACTATTTTTTTTAAGCATTGCTACCTTATTTAATTCTGGCAGCAAGTGTGTGAGGTAGGGACTATAATTCTGACCATGTTACAGATGGAGAAACTGAGGCTCAGAGAGGTTAAGTAACCTGTCTATGGCCCTAGTGATGAAATGGATACAAGCTCTTTGAAGACCCGTTTCTTGGAAAAGACACTTTGCAAGAATATGACCTTCTTGCTCACCCTGTGGGAAGCTGAAACAATGCTAGCAAAGACTCATATTCTTATATCCCAATTTAGGAGTGGGATGCTCTGACTTGCTTCTTTCTTTTAAATGAAAAGACTTGCTTTTCATGTTGGTTGATATTTTTCAGAGTACCCAGGATTACCTTTAGGTCGTCCTTGAAGGGTAGTGGTTGAGAGAAGAATTTTAAGGGTTTTGATTTAAGGAGGAGGAAAAAGTAGCAGAATTAGGTTTTCTGACATCTAAATCTTACTAGTGCTTACTCCATACTTTTAAAAATAGCACTTGCCATACTGTATTTTAATTTTTCTATTTAAATCTGGTCTCCTTCCCCTCATCTTTAGGTAGTGAGTTTCTTAAGGATAGATGCTTTGAAAATACTGCACTTAATATGCCAGCAAATTTGGAAAACTCAGCAGTGGCCACAGGACTGGGAAAGGTCAGTTTTCATTCCAATCCCAAAGTAATGCAATGCCAAAGAATGTTCAAACTACCACACGGTTGTGCTCATCTCACACTCTAGCAAAGTAATGCTCAAAATTCTCCAAGGAAGGCTTCAACAGTACATGAACCGTGACCTTCAAGCTGGATTTAGAAAAGGCAGAGGAACCAGAAGTCAAATTGCCAACATCAGATGGCTCATTGATAAGGCAAGAGAGTTCCAGAAAAACATCTACTTCTGCTTTATTGACTATGCCAAAGCCTTTGACTGTGTGGATCACAACAAACTGTGGAAAATTCTTCAAGAGATGAGAATACCAGACCACCTTACCTGCCTCCTGAGAAATCTGTATGCAGGTCAGGAAGCAACAGTTACAACTTAACATGGAACAATAGACTGGTTCCAAATAGGAAAAGGAGTACCTCAAGGCTGTATATTGTCACCCTGCTTATTTAACTTATATACAGAGTACATCATGAGAAATGGTGGGCTGGATGAAGCACAAGCTGGAATCAAGATTGCCTGGAGAAATATCAATAGCCTCAGATACACAGATGACACTAACTTTATGGCAGAAAGCAAAGAACTAAAGAGCCTCTTGATGAAAGTGAAAGAGGAGAGTGAAAAAGTTGGCTTAAGGCTCAACATTCAGAAAACTAAGATCATGGCACCTGGTCCCATCACTTTATGGGAAATGGATGGGGAAACAGTGAAAACAGTGGCAGACTTTACTTTTTGGGCTCCAAAATCACGGCAGATGGTGACTGTGGCCATGAAATTAAAAGATGCTTGCACCTTGGAAGAAAAGTTATGACCAATCTAGACAACATGTTAAAAACCAGAGACATTACTTTGCTAACAATTGTCTGTCTAGTCAAAGCTATGGTTTTTCCAGTGGTCATGTATGGATGTGAGAGTTGGACTATAAAGAAAGCTGAGCACTGAAGATCTGATGCTTTTGAACTATGGTGTTGGAGAAGACTCTTGAGAGTCCCTTGGACAGCAAGGAGATCCAACCAGTCATCCTAAAGGAAATCAGTCCAGAATATTCATTGGAAGGACTAATGCTGAAGCTGAAACTCCAATACTCCAATATTTTGGTCACCTGATGTGAAAAAGTGACTCATTGGAAAAGACCCTGATGCTGGGAAAGATTGAAGACGGGAAGAAAAGGGATTGACAGAAGGTGAGACGGTTGGATGGCATCACCGACTCAATGGACATGAGTTTGAGTAAACTCTGGGTGTTGGTGATGAACAGGGAGGCCCGGCATGCTGCAGTCCATGGACTGCACTAAAGATAGAGATTGTATCTTCCTCAGTTTTGTTTCACTAAACTCTATGTGGTTATACAATGTCTGGGAAGTAGTAAGTGTTCAGTAATCTTGAGTTTTCAGTAGCACATAGGACATGAGAGAAGAAAACCTGGATGGTGCAGAGAAGTTCACACAACATGAAAAGAAGAAGAGACTAGAGAAGAGAGATAAGCCCAATAATCCAAACACCCCAAGAAGTGATGGTTGACCTGATTGGTTGTGTCAGTTGAAACAATTGATTATTTTGTCTTTAAAACAGATTTCCCAGCCTTTCCAAATTTGCGATTTTTAGCAGTTGAATTATTAGCAAACTTTACTACCGTCACCTAAAATCACAAGGATTCCTTCTCCTTCTGTTGTTCCATGCTGACCTGTGTTATTTTAAGGCAGGATGTAGGATTAATGGTTAGAGCACTTTTTAATCAGTCATTAGTTTTTCTAAAGGCAGGTGGAGATGTGGGCTTTTTAAATTGGCATCATTGGTAAAATGTTCATTNCTAAAGAGCCTCTTGATGAAAGTGAAAGAGGAGAGTGAAAAAGTTGGCTTAAGGCTCAACATTCAGAAAACTAAGATCATGGCACCTGGTCCCATCACTTTATGGGAAATGGATGGGGAAACAGTGAAAACAGTGGCAGACTTTACTTTTTGGGCTCCAAAATCACGGCAGATGGTGACTGTGGCCATGAAATTAAAAGATGCTTGCACCTTGGAAGAAAAGTTATGACCAATCTAGACAACATGTTAAAAACCAGAGACATTACTTTGCTAACAATTGTCTGTCTAGTCAAAGCTATGGTTTTTCCAGTGGTCATGTATGGATGTGAGAGTTGGACTATAAAGAAAGCTGAGCACTGAAGATCTGATGCTTTTGAACTATGGTGTTGGAGAAGACTCTTGAGAGTCCCTTGGACAGCAAGGAGATCCAACCAGTCATCCTAAAGGAAATCAGTCCAGAATATTCATTGGAAGGACTAATGCTGAAGCTGAAACTCCAATACTCCAATATTTTGGTCACCTGATGTGAAAAAGTGACTCATTGGAAAAGACCCTGATGCTGGGAAAGATTGAAGACGGGAAGAAAAGGGATTGACAGAAGGTGAGACGGTTGGATGGCATCACCGACTCAATGGACATGAGTTTGAGTAAACTCTGGGTGTTGGTGATGAACAGGGAGGCCCGGCATGCTGCAGTCCATGGACTGCACTAAAGATAGAGATTGTATCTTCCTCAGTTTTGTTTCACTAAACTCTATGTGGTTATACAATGTCTGGGAAGTAGTAAGTGTTCAGTAATCTTGAGTTTTCAGTAGCACATAGGACATGAGAGAAGAAAACCTGGATGGTGCAGAGAAGTTCACACAACATGAAAAGAAGAAGAGACTAGAGAAGAGAGATAAGCCCAATAATCCAAACACCCCAAGAAGTGATGGTTGACCTGATTGGTTGTGTCAGTTGAAACAATTGATTATTTTGTCTTTAAAACAGATTTCCCAGCCTTTCCAAATTTGCGATTTTTAGCAGTTGAATTATTAGCAAACTTTACTACCGTCACCTAAAATCACAAGGATTCCTTCTCCTTCTGTTGTTCCATGCTGACCTGTGTTATTTTAAGGCAGGATGTAGGATTAATGGTTAGAGCACTTTTTAATCAGTCATTAGTTTTTCTAAAGGCAGGTGGAGATGTGGGCTTTTTAAATTGGCATCATTGGTAAAATGTTCATTTTCTTAGTTTCTACTTAGATTGTCTGTATAGTAATTTTGTGTTTGACTAAGCACCTTTATAGAAAATAAGATAGGTGTTTTCCTTCAGGGTGTAAATTTGCTGAAGTATGATAAGCTGTTACTTCATCTTTTCCCTTAAAAAATCTCTTTTTTTCCTGTTTCTACCCGAGCATTTATTAAATCATTAGGAGAAAAATTTAGTTCATGTTTTTAATGTGCATTGACCTAGTTACATTTTCTTTCTAAGCAGCTGTTTAAACTAGACTTATTGAGGAAAATGGCTGGATCAGTCTTGCATTAAGTCAGATAACACAGGAAAATGAGGAAGATTTGGAAAGTCCAGGTAAGCTATGTGGTCCCTTTCTCCCCTTAGCTGTCTTTGATTCTGCCCCTTTCCCTCAGATACCAAGGTCTTATTGGCTATATATGATTCACTGTTTCATATAGATGGTCCCATCAAGCAGTGTCTTCCTTTGAAAGCCTCTTAATTCATATTAAATGGTGATGATTCTAGAATCATCATGTTGCTTGGATCCTTCCCCAAATTAAAGGACACATTCACAAAGAGCTGTTTTGTGAATAATGAACATAAACAACAGCCACACACATTGCTTACTGGATAGTTTGAAATTGCATGTCTAATGCTCTCAATTGTTTCTTTGAGAGTTGTGTCTTCAGAAATATAAAATAGGATCGTAGAGTGAGTTCATTCTTAATAAATGAAAATTCTATATTCCCTTTATTTGACAGAAGATTTTCTTTTGCTTTCATATTAATCACAGACTTTTAGATGATTATGTTCGGAATTCTCCAAATTTCTTAGAATAATCCTTTTAGAAGTCTAATTGTCACAGAATATCTCTGTTCTAGATGGAGTAGTTTTGATGGAATATAAGCAAATGGTCCCCTATTCTATGCCAGCCTTACTGCAAAATTATGCCTGAAATATACAGAGATCTTAGGAAAATTTGACTTTGTTAACTGTCTTCCACTATTTTTGTTTTTATCCAGTTAATTTGAATTTCAGGGAAAACTCAGCTGAATAAAACATTTCATGTAAATTTTGTTTGATCTGGTTTACATTTTTACTTCTAATGAGGCACCGATTCTTAAATCAGCCAACTGGAACTAATAATCCAGCAGAAAGGAGATGCTCCCTAATACAGTCAACCCTCCCTGTTCTAAGGGATTATGCGCTCCAATAGCCTACTTTACTGTTTGTTAAACAAACCTATCTCCCTTAGTTATGCAGTCTTTGAAAACGGTTCTGATTTTCTGTCAGCGCCTTGGGAGTGTAGAGCGGGGCTGGGAGGAAAGGCTTAAGAATCTCCTGCCTTTCCTCTTTTATGAAGCAAATTTGCTTTCTTCTCTCAGTGGCTGCCCTTTCCTCTGTCATCCTGGTCCTATTTCTGCTCTTTTGTTCACCTCTATGCCATGAATAGACCTGTGGTTTCTCTCTCTCTACGTTTTAATCTTACCTCTCCACCCCTGGAAAAGCCACAGTCCTCATGCCTACCCTGGGAAATCGTACTCATGAACTTCAAGGCTCAGCTTGAATGCCATCTTCTGCTTGAACCCTTTCCCAAACACTTCAGTCTCTTTCTCCCTCTGCACTTCTTCAGCATTCTGGTTGGTATGGTATCTATTGCAGCCATTACTCTCTTCCTGATTACTAGGATCATTTGTGTATATCTTATCTCCCCTACTAGGCTATGAACTCCTGGAAAGTGGAAACAGTGTCCTTATTTACTCTAGAAAACACAGTTCAATACCTGGTATAAAATAGGAACTCAATGATTTCTGGAGTGCATGCCTACAGATAATATCTTAGGGAATATGCTCTCACATTAGCCAATTGCATCCCCTTCATTTTGCATTGCTTTCTTTCACCCCAGATTCCAGAAGTAGCAGGTCCCACGTGGAGGGGCAGTCTTGGGCTCTCTCTCTCTCCTGTGTCTATGTTAAGCTGGCCAGAGACTTGCCAATAAGGGTCCTGTTAAAAGGAAGCCACGTCTAGGACATGAGACAAGAAAACACAGTTCATTTTGATCTCCTCAATATGCTGCTTGTTGGTTTCAGTGTCCATCTCATGGAAATGAGATATTTATTTTCCTATTTTCCATTGATACCTGGATTTTAAAAATGTGTTTATATATGAGCAGAACAGAAAAGAAGATGCTCCTTCTATTTTTTTTTATGACAATTTGACTGCATTAGAGAGAGCTCAACATTTGATTTCACAGAGGAATACATATTTTAATTACTAGACTGTGAAATGTCCCCAAGCAAAATTTTCTTACAATCTCATTAAATATAACTTCTTTAAGTTCTGAACTCTAGTTTGACTAACCAAAGGCAATGTGCCCATGTAACTATAAAAGTTTGAGACATTCAGAAGAGTAGTAAAAACAAACAAACAAAAAAAAAAACAACAACTAAAAATTCAAGCAATTCATCCAAAGCAGCAAGTGATAAATGTGAAAACTACTGCTGCCAAAAATGTAACTGTAAGCATAAATCCAGAGGAAAATGTGCAGGAACGATGCAATGTTTAAGATACCTTTTAATGGTAAAGTCTATACACCATACACTACTGTGTCTGGGGTGATTAATGATGTTGCAGAGAAGTTCTCATAGCATCCTTGGCCTTGACTCTGACGAAAACCATTTTCAATAACTCTTGAAGATGTTTTTCATGCCCAGTTCACTCATGCAGAGGCTAGGACAGAGAGCATTACTGCTAGAAAGAGAACTTCTAGGGCTTGGCAAGGGACTCAAGGCAAACTCAGGATTATAAAGCAGGAAGGCACAGTGTGTTGGTACATGTGTGAAGCAGAAAACCTTGGTAGAGATTCATTAGTAGAGATCATTCTCCCGAGATTTAATGAATAGAGTGTACTCAAGAGGGTACTTGGGGGGCGAGGGCCTTCCCTGGTGAAAAATCTGCCTGCAATGCTGGAGACCCAGATTCGATACCGGGGTCAGGAAGATCCTCTGCAGAACGGAATGGCTACCCAGTCCAGTATTCTTGCCTGGAGGATTTTGTGGACAGAGGAGCCTGGAGGGCTATAGTATACGGATCACAAAGAGTCAGACATGACTAACACTTTCACTTTCACATGGGGTACTTACAGCAAGTATGTTAGAGAAACAGTAAAAAAGGGTCCTGAAAAAGCAAAACCTAGGACATGAGACAAGACAACCTGGATGGTGCAGAGGAGAAGCTCAGGCAACATAAAAAGAAGTGAGACTAGAGAAGAGAGATAAGCCCAAGAGCCATAGCTAGAGGTTTTTCCCTGCTTTCTTTGGAGGAGAAAAGAAAGTGTGAGAACTTAATTCTGTATCCTCTGTAGATGTTTTTTATACATTTATACCTAAAGCAATTCTACTGTTATTTTTGCAGTGCATAGAATTACTCTTTTTTCAGCACTTCTTAGGTTGTAACCACAAAATCTCAATATAAAGAACCCACTGTGGGGATGGAACTTGCTGATAATTTGAATTAAGATTTTCACGAGTGGGCAGAACTAGAGGTAGCACATTCACAAATCTAATTCACCTCGCAGTTAATATGTACAGTATAAATGTAATTTGTTTATTATAGTCATAACTAATTGGCCTTCCTCAAAAATCCCTATTTACTAATTACCAAGAAAAACATTCAAATGTTCTATGTGGTTTAAAGCTGCACTGGATATGGGAATTTAAATAGTCCATTTAGAAAATAGTCTTGGATAAAAATGCCCATTAATGACAGAAGCATCCCTCACTCCCTTTATTCTGCTTTGTTTCTAAGGTACATGGAAGGGTCGTGGCTTCCATGGTTTTGGGAGGTGGGGAAGATTCAGGAACCTCATACTAGATGTTCCTGGATGACTCGCTGTCACACACCACTGAAGTTTGTGGCCAATGTAACTCTCACATGGCTTGGGTTCCTGCAGCCTTGAAGATGAGGCTGGCTTGTTATCAATCACCTAGCTCTCAGATCTGATGACAAGTCACATTTGGCCTTGAATTTGGGAGTCTGCTCTATAGTTCTTTCTATGAAATCCTTTGTGAGGAGTCTGCTGTCAAGCACCTACCATTCCCCTCTCCCCAGACTCTCAACAGCTGAATGTGCTCTGTGGTCACCAAGGATGATTTGGAAAAGGAGAATTTTCAGCTCTCCATTCCCACTGTCTACACTTTCCTCACAATTTGAAGTGGCCATGCACTCATCAGATGTTGCAACAGGTCATCTCTAACCCAGATCCTCAGAGGGAGTGGGGATAGCCTGTCCTCGACCTCGGTTTACCTCAGTATTAGAAAGCTCTTCTCCCATCTGGGGCAAATTCCACAGGACTGGACATGGTCAGTTTTCATTCCAATCCCAAAGAAAGGCAATGCCAAAGAATATTCAAACTACCACACAATTGAACTCATCCTACATGCTAGCAAAGTAATGCTCAAAATTCTCCAAGCCAGGCTTCAACAGTACATGAACTGTGACCTTCCAGATGTTCAAGATGGATTTAGAAAAGGCAAAGGAACCAGAAGTCAAATTGCCAACATCCGTTGGATCATCAAAAAAGCAAGAGAGTTCCAGAAAAACATCTATTTCTGCTTTATTGAGTATGCCAAAGCCTTTGACTGTGTGGATGACAATAAACTGTGGAAAATTCTGAAAGAGATGGGAATACTGGACCACCTGACCTGCCTCCTGAGGAATCTGTATGTAGGTCAGGAGGCAACAGTTACAACTGGACATAGAACAACAGACTGGTTCCAAATCGGGAAAGGAGTATGGCAAGGCTGTATATTGTCACCCTGCTTATTTAACTTATATGCAGAGTTCATCATGAGAAATGGTGGGCTGGATGAAGCACAAGCTGCAATAAAGACTGCCTGGAGAAATATCAATAGCTTCAGATGTGCAGATGATACCACCCTTATGGCAGAAAGCAAAGAACTAAAGAGTCTCTTGACGAAAGTGAAAGAGGAGAGTGAAAAAGTTGGCTTAAAGCTCAACATTCAGCAAACAGATCATGGCATATGGTCCCATCACTTCATGGTAAACAGATTGGAAAACAGTGGAAACAGTGGCAGACTTCATTTTTGGGGGCTCCAAAATCACTGCAGATGGTGACTGCAGCCATGAAATTAAAAAACATCTACCCCTTGGAAGAAAAGTTATGACCAACCTAGATAGTATATTAAAAAGTAGAGACATTACTTTGCTAACAAAGGTCCATATAGTTAAGGCTATGGTTTTTCCAATAGTCATGTATGGATGTGAGAGTTGAACTATAAAGAAAGCTGAGTGCCAAAGAACTGATGTTTTTGAATTGTGACATTGGAGAAGACTCTTGAGAGTCCCTTGGAATGCAAGGAGGTCCAACCAGTCATCATAAAGGAAATCAGTCCTGAATATTCCTTGGAAGGACTGATGCTGAAACTCCAATACTTTGGCCACCTGATGCAAAGAACTGACTCATTAGAAAAGACCCTCATGCTGGAAAAGATTGAAGGCAGGAGGAGAAGGGGACGACAGAGGATAAGATGGTTGGATGGCATCACCGACTCGATGGACATGAGTTTGAGCGAGCTCCGGGAGCTGGTGATGGACAGGGAGGCCTGGCATGCTGCAGTCCATGGGGTTGCAGAGAGTTGGACGTGACTGAGCGACTGAACTGAACTGATAAATGGGCATACCCATATATTTAGTTAATTATTTATTTTAAAAGGTTTTTTTTTTAATTATTTGTTCTTTACTTGATTGATGTAAAAAGAACATGGGTGTCATATTCCATTTACAGCTCTGAGAATTGTATAAGAAATAGCCAATTTAAAAGCAACGTCATGAAGCCATGAATACAGCCATTAACATATTGTTTGAATGGTGTAAGCTGTTCTCTGTAATGTGAGTTAAATTATCTTTACACTTGTCTTGGTGTCCTTCACAAATTCAATGTGCTTGTCATTTAATTCTAGGGAAACAGTAAGGGAGTGATCATAGCATGTTGACTTATATGGAAAATCATTGATAATATTTTGAGTGGAAAAGAAATTTAACTTACCCTTCTGAATGCAACTCAGAACATAATCCGAGTGCAACTCAAAACATTGTCTGAATTTCTTTACTTTTATGTTAATATTCTGAAAAATGAAATCAGTGATATGTATTTAAACAAATTGATTTTAGAAATCTGAGAAACAAGAATGACTGCTTCTGAAATGCTTTTTATTAAAGGTTATGCTCCTTAATGTTAGTCTTCCAAATATAAGGTTTTGTTTTCAGCTGTAGGTAGCACTGTAATTCTTTGCATATGTATGTCATATGATAGGTACATATATCCATATTCCTAATATAATGTTTTCAATCTTTTGACATCAAATACATTTTTCTGTGAAAAGCTGCCTCTTAGTTATAAAACTTACAGAGATTTTTTGTATCTGAAATCATATGTCTGGTGGTATTTACCCAAAACTCCAGCAATCTGCTAAAAAGTGAAACATCCCTAAAATACTTCTGTTCAAGTTAGAAGGGACTTGAGTGATCATCTACACTTTCTAATTTAAAGAGCATTCTCTTCTCCCTGGGGGAAAAAGATTGTAAAAGGAAGACTTGTATCTTCATTCAAGCATCTGTTAACATAACACCATCTTCTACAATCAGGGATATTTATCTTCCTGATTTTATCTGCTTTAAATCTAACTTACAAGGTCCCTTTTATTTTAGTTCTTTTGACTTTATAATTTTAGCTTTTCTGACAATAGAAGCAAAATAGCTTCTATTATTATCTTTTTTTTTATTGCAATAAAAATCACATATGTGGCACAGTGGTGAAAGAATCTGTCTGCCAATGTAGGAGATTGGAGATGTGGGTTTGATCCCTGGGTTGGGAAGATCCCCTGGAGAAGGAAATGGCAACCCACTCCAGTATTCCTGCCTGGAAAATTCCATGGACAGAGGAGTCTGGTTGGCTACAGTCCATTGGGTGCAAAGAGTCAGACCTGACTGAGGAACTGAGAACACACAAACTGTACAGTTCAGTGGTACATTCACAGTGTTATTTGATCCTCACCATCATCCATTTCCAGAATTTTTCTCTTTTCTAAACTGAAACTCTGTCCCCATTAAACACTAAGTCCCTCTGTCCTCCCTTCTTGCACCTCCCACCCCATCTGCTAATGTACTTTGTGACTCTATGAATTTGACTATTCTAGATACCTTGTATGCTGCTGCTGCTGCTGCTGTTAAGTCACTTCAGTCGTGTCCGACTCTGTATGACCCCATAGATGGCAGCCCACCAGGCTCCCCCATCCCTGGGATTCCCCAGGCAAGAATACTGGAGTGGGTTGCCATTTCCTTCTCCAATGCATGAAAAGTGAAAAGTGAAAGTGAAGTTGCTCAGTCCTATCCGACTCTTAGCAACCCCGTGGACTGCAGCCCACCAGGCTCCTCTGTCCATAGGATTTTCCAGGCAAGAGTACTGGAGTGGGGTGCCATTGCCTTCTCCAGATACCTTGTATAAGTGGAATCAAACACTTGCACCCCCCAATAGATGCAGTATTTGTCTGCATCTATTGTATGTTGAAATCCATTGTTTTTTCATTGTATTTTTCTTTGGGTACACATTTATCTTTTCATCATTAAAAAAACTTGAAAGTGAAAGTTGCTTAGTTATGTCTGACTCTTTGTGATCTCATGGGCTATACAGTCCATGGAATTCTCCAGGCCAGAATACTGGAGCGGATAGCTGTTCCCTTCTCCAGGGGATCTTCCCAACCCAGGGACTGAACCCAGGTCTCCGGTATTGCATGCAGATTCTTTACCAGCTGAGCCACAGGGAAGCTCAAGAATACTGGAGTGGGTAGCCTATCCCTTCTCCAGTGAATCTTCTGGACCCAGGAATCGAACCAGGTTCTCTTGCATTGCAAGTGGATTCTTTACCAAGTGAGCTAGCTTGGAAACCCCTTTAAAACTTGAGTTAACCAGAAAGCTTCTTTTGCAAGAAACTGATTTCACTGGGCACTTCCTTTCCACCTTTCTCCAGAACCATTCCACTATTCAATAATTAGAGTTTTACTCTCAGGTTAATCTCGACTCTTCTATTAAAACACAAAGGGAAGACTAAAATGGGTTTGCCTGATTTCTACAAAGCTGTGCTTATTATAGTTGTATCTGGAAATATCCTGACAAAATTTGTTGTTCTTTTTTTTCTGGATCATTGACATTATGCAATTATTGTTGTTGTTCAGTCACTAAGTTGTGTTCACCACTTTGCGACCCCATGAACTGCAGCATTCCAGTCTTCCCCTACCTCCTGGAATTTGCTCAAATTCATGTCTATTGAGTTGGTGAGCTATCTAACCATCTCACCTTCTGCCGCCCTCTTCTCCTTTTGTCTTCACTATTTCCCAACATCAGGATCTTTTCCAATAAGTCCGTGTTTAGTGCTCTAGCTACTAGATTCTAGAGGTGACTTTTCTGTTGTATCTATACTTCCTCAGTGATGGTCAGAAAGAGGCTAGCCTTAGTAGATTCAATTTTTCAAAATGCTCCTTTTTGAAAATGGTATAAAAATGCTTTGAATACACAGAGTTTTAAAATGTTAAGTATCTCAGAAGGGATAGGCTACTCACTCCAGTGTTCTTGGGCTTCCCTTATGGCTCCAGCTGGTAAAGAATATGCATGCAATATGGGANGACTCTTAGCAACCCCGTGGACTGCAGCCCACCAGGCTCCTCTGTCCATAGGATTTTCCAGGCAAGAGTACTGGAGTGGGGTGCCATTGCCTTCTCCAGATACCTTGTATAAGTGGAATCAAACACTTGCACCCCCCAATAGATGCAGTATTTGTCTGCATCTATTGTATGTTGAAATCCATTGTTTTTTCATTGTATTTTTCTTTGGGTACACATTTATCTTTTCATCATTAAAAAAACTTGAAAGTGAAAGTTGCTTAGTTATGTCTGACTCTTTGTGATCTCATGGGCTATACAGTCCATGGAATTCTCCAGGCCAGAATACTGGAGCGGATAGCTGTTCCCTTCTCCAGGGGATCTTCCCAACCCAGGGACTGAACCCAGGTCTCCGGTATTGCATGCAGATTCTTTACCAGCTGAGCCACAGGGAAGCTCAAGAATACTGGAGTGGGTAGCCTATCCCTTCTCCAGTGAATCTTCTGGACCCAGGAATCGAACCAGGTTCTCTTGCATTGCAAGTGGATTCTTTACCAAGTGAGCTAGCTTGGAAACCCCTTTAAAACTTGAGTTAACCAGAAAGCTTCTTTTGCAAGAAACTGATTTCACTGGGCACTTCCTTTCCACCTTTCTCCAGAACCATTCCACTATTCAATAATTAGAGTTTTACTCTCAGGTTAATCTCGACTCTTCTATTAAAACACAAAGGGAAGACTAAAATGGGTTTGCCTGATTTCTACAAAGCTGTGCTTATTATAGTTGTATCTGGAAATATCCTGACAAAATTTGTTGTTCTTTTTTTTCTGGATCATTGACATTATGCAATTATTGTTGTTGTTCAGTCACTAAGTTGTGTTCACCACTTTGCGACCCCATGAACTGCAGCATTCCAGTCTTCCCCTACCTCCTGGAATTTGCTCAAATTCATGTCTATTGAGTTGGTGAGCTATCTAACCATCTCACCTTCTGCCGCCCTCTTCTCCTTTTGTCTTCACTATTTCCCAACATCAGGATCTTTTCCAATAAGTCCGTGTTTAGTGCTCTAGCTACTAGATTCTAGAGGTGACTTTTCTGTTGTATCTATACTTCCTCAGTGATGGTCAGAAAGAGGCTAGCCTTAGTAGATTCAATTTTTCAAAATGCTCCTTTTTGAAAATGGTATAAAAATGCTTTGAATACACAGAGTTTTAAAATGTTAAGTATCTCAGAAGGGATAGGCTACTCACTCCAGTGTTCTTGGGCTTCCCTTATGGCTCCAGCTGGTAAAGAATATGCATGCAATATGGGAGACCTGGGTTTGATCCTCAGGTTGGGAAGATCCCCTGGAGAAGGGAAAGGCTATCCACTCCAGTATTTTGGCCTGAAGAATTCCATGGACAGTCCATGAGGTCGCAACGAGTCGGACACAACTGAGTAACTTTCACTTTCACTTTTTACTGGTATAGCATTATGGGAGATTTTTTCATGTTTTTTATTTTTTATTTTTATTTTTGCCTCTGTGTTTTCTGATTGTTCTGCAAAAGAAAAAAATTAAATATTCAACAGTCTCTGCTTTACAAAAAACAATGCATATGCACTTCACACGATTTATATATCACTAACGTTTGTCCTTATCAAACAACCATGCTTTTAGCCCTGCTGTCTTCTACTGTGGTTTCTTCCTTCCTAAACTCAAGAACCTCATGAATTTCTCTTCTCTGAGAGCTATTTCCGTAGAATGCCAAAAGAACCCATGGACACATTTATTGATTTATTTGTTTGGTCTCATGTAGTTATTGAAACTTTTTTCCTAAAATTGGATGGGACTCAATTCAAGCTGTTTATTTTTCCAGGATAGCCAGGAATTCTTTTTACAGATTTCCTCTGATGTCCAGTTGTCATTGTCACTGCTGTCTAATCTATAACTGCTCCATCTTGGATATCCAGAGTTTTATTTTCAGGGTTATTTTGGCATCCTAAATTGTTAGCATTGGACCCCAGAAGGGATTCTAACCGTTTTTATTATTCCCTTTCCCTTCTACCTTCCCGCACTGCCATTTTTCCATTTGTACTCTAAGGAGAGATCCTTTAGAATGGAAAACACACAAACTCACGCATTTCCTTTACATTGTTCAGTGCCAGACATGGAGAGGTGCAGAGGAAGAGGTTGCTCTGTGGCCTTAGTTGAAATTAATATCTTTTTAAAGATGCAGCAGTCAGTAAATAAGTGACAGCAACCTGTCAGTCATGAAAGCTGTGCCCAGTGGTCCAAGATTATGGCACTGCTCAAGGCTGACTGAATCCTGCTCAGAATGATCTGTTGAGATGTGAGCATGTCCCTTTACAGAGGATGGCCAGATCACAACACTTGCACACTGGACCCAACAATGCTAATGTAGCATTTTCTTGAAATCTACTGTGTTTCAGCAACTTGAAACTTTACCTATATTGTGTCATTAAGAGATAAGTATTATTCTTGCCACTTTTTTATGAATTAAGAGACTGAGGTTTAGACACCTTACTTGGTCCAAGTCCTGTACATATAGGGTAGAGGAAAGATTATTGTCGTTTAGTTGCTAAGTAATGACAGACTTTTTTGCAATGGAAGATTAAAACCCTAGTTTTTCGGAGTCTGATGCCCCTGCTCAAAGCCCCACGTGACCCTGCTCCTCAGAGTACCCTACCCATTGAAAGGAACTGGGGCTCTGGTATACGAGAAAAGGCTATAGAAGCTGTTGGGCAGATGTAGCAGAAAGAGTAGAGGGAAGAAGAAAACTTGTGGTGGGAGAAATGGAAGCTGCCATCAAACATTTTAAGGGTTCAGTTCAGTTCTGTTTAGTCGCTCAGTCGTGTCCGACTCTTTGCGACCCCATGAATCGCAGCACGCCAGGCCTCCCTGTACATCACCACTTCCCAGAGTTCACTCAGACTCATGTCCATTGAGTCCGTGATGCCATCCAGCCATCTCATCCTCTATCGTCCCCTTCTCCTCCTGCCCCCAATCCCTCCCAGCATCAGAGTCTTTTCCAATGAGTCAACTCTTCGCATGAGGTGGCCAAAGTACTGGAGTTTCAGCTTCAGCAACATTCCTTCCAAAGAAATCCCAGGGCTGATTTCCTTCAGAATGGACTGGTTGGATCTCCTTGCAGTCCAAGGGACTCTTGGAAAAGAGCTTCCATTTGTTCCTTGTTTCGTGACTCCAGAGGAATAAAAGGCTTCTGGGGTGGCAGTCACTGAGCCATAGAACAAAGAAAGATCTCCTTAGCTCTCAGTGCTACACAGAGGAGAGTTGCTTTTGGAAGAAGCAAGATCCTGCCTCTAGAGGTGTTGCATAATTGGCAGAGATAGAGTGGGAAATATGCAATAGGTACATGACCGGCTATCTTTAAAAATTCTGTTCAGCAGTGAAATATGTATATAAACACACTCTGTAGATTAGAGAAAATTAATCTGGAAACTCATCCATTTTAATAGAATTTACACTGGAAGCCATTTTTCCTAATAACAAGGAGAGCAAACCACAGACATTGTCTTCTCAGTTTCCTGAGTGTTCAGAGGTGTGAACTTTTGAGATGTTTGCCATGGTGGTTGGGGGTCTGTGGTTGGAGAAATATAAGTGATATCTCCTAGAACAAAGTCTGTTACTCTAATTTTATGTGTTACATGCCCAAGTCCATTTTCTATTGCAGTTGCTGGATGGACAGAGTGGGCAAAATCTGTGTTCATACTAAGTTACCCACTGTGAATGCTTGCTCTTCATTATCCTTTCTGGAGTGGAAATCTTCCATCAGGATGGCAAAGGTGAAAGAAGAAATTGTTGGAACATCTGCAGTGCTTTCAAACCCTGAGTAGTAGTGACTCAGGACATTTCCTTTTAGCAACCAAATACCTTGGGGATACTCCACATTTTCTATGCATCTCCAGGCAGGATTTCAGACAGGTATGCCATTTTGCTTTTCATTTAGAGTGCATAAATTCAGAAGTTGTGTGAATTGCTCACCAGGTAACATAGCAGTATCACAAGAGGTGATGGCTTTTGAAACTGACCACATTGAACTTGAGAAGGTAAAAGCAGGGCTTCCCACAGCTGATCTTGATCAGCAACATTGCAGTAACATTGCTCTGAATTGTTTACTCAAAATTATACCTGAAATACTTTTCACCAGAAACTTCCATGTCACTTCTTAATCACAACTAAAAAGAAATAAGAAGACCTTGAAGCTGTTTAAGTTTCAGTACTGTCTGGAATGTACTATGGGATTGAGAAAACGGTTATGTAAAGATGACTTTGGGTGGGGGTGGTGCTTCCTCAGAATCTCAAGGGAAGAGAAGCGGCAGCATTTAACTCCTTTCAGGTCAAGGCAGCTTTGTGCTGTCGTTCAGTCGCTAAGTGGTGTCCACCTCTTGTGACCCCATGAACTGCAGCATGCCAGGCTTTCCTATCATTCACCATCTCCCAGAGTTTGCTCAAACTCATGTCCATTGAGTCGGTGATGCCATCCAACCATCTCATCCTCTGTTCCCTCCTTTTTGCCACCTGCCCTCAATCTTTTCCAGCATCAGGGTCTTTTCCAATGAGTTGGCTCTTCCCAACAGGTGGCCACAGTATTGGAACTTCAGCTTCAGCATCAGTCCTTTCAATGAATATTCAAGGGTGATTTCCTTTAGGATCGATGGATTTGATCTCCTTGTTGTCCAAGGGACTCTCAAGAGTCTTTTCCAACACCACAGTTTGAAAGTATCAATTCTTTGACATTCATTCTTCTTTGTGGTCCAACTCTCACATCCATACATGACTACTGGAAAAACCATAGCATTGATTATATGGACCTTTGTCATCAAAGTTATGTGACTTTAGTCTATTGTATAGTCTCCTCTAGTATCTTGTTAATGTTTAATTTTTATTTATATTGTGGTACTTATTGTACACAGTCTTTAAAGTCAAATAATATTAAAGTTTGTCTTCCTTCTCACCATCTCATTTTCCACTCTTTGGGTCTGATCATTCTCAACTTGTTCAGCTATTGTGTCCAATAATCACCCATGTATCCTTAGTGGCATGATTCCATTACTAGTCTATCATACTTTATGTTTTAGATGTTAGGAAAGGCAGAGGAACCAGAGATCAAATTGCCAACATCTGCTGGATCACTGAAAAAGCAAGAGAGTTCCAAAAACATCGATTTCTGCTTTATTGACTACGCCAAAGCCTTTGACTGTGTGGATCACAATAAACTGTGTGTGGAAATTTCTGAAAGAGATGGGAATACCAGACCACCTGATCTGCCTCTTGAGAAATCTGTATGCAGGTCAGGAAGCAATAGTTAGAACTGGACATGTAACAACAGACTGGTTCCAAACAGGAAAAGTAGTATGTCAAGGCTGTATATTGTTACCGTGCTTATTTAACTTCTATGCAGAGTACATCATGAGAAACACTGGACTGGATGAAGCACAAGCTGGAATCAAGACTGCTGGGTATGGTATAACCTCAGATATGCAGATGACACCACCTTTATGGCAGAAAGTGAAGAAGAACTAAAAAGCCTCTTGATGAAAGTGAAAGAGGAGAGTGAAAAAGTTGGCTTAAAGCCCAACATTCAGAAAATGAAGATCATGGCATCTGGTCCCATCACTTCAGGGGAAGTAGATGGCGAAACAGTGGAAACAGTGTCAGACTTTATTTTTGAGGCCTCCAAAATCACTGCAGATGGTAATTGCAGCCATGAAATTAAAAGATGCTTACTCCTTGGAAGGAAAGTTATGACCAACCTAGATAGCATATTTAAAAGCTGAGATATTACTTTGCCAACAAAGGTCTGTCTTGTCAAGGCTATGGTTTTTCCAGGGGTCATGTATGGATGTGAGAGTTGGACTGTGAAGAAAGTTGAGTGCCGAAGAATTGATGCTTTTGACCTGTGGTGTTGGAGAAGACTCTTGAGAGTTCCTTGGCCTGCAAGGAGATCCAACCAGTCCATNAGACTTTATTTTTGAGGCCTCCAAAATCACTGCAGATGGTAATTGCAGCCATGAAATTAAAAGATGCTTACTCCTTGGAAGGAAAGTTATGACCAACCTAGATAGCATATTTAAAAGCTGAGATATTACTTTGCCAACAAAGGTCTGTCTTGTCAAGGCTATGGTTTTTCCAGGGGTCATGTATGGATGTGAGAGTTGGACTGTGAAGAAAGTTGAGTGCCGAAGAATTGATGCTTTTGACCTGTGGTGTTGGAGAAGACTCTTGAGAGTTCCTTGGCCTGCAAGGAGATCCAACCAGTCCATCCTGAAGGAAATCAGTCCTGGGTGTTTTTTGGAAGGACTGATGCTAAAGCTGAAACTCCAATACTCTGGCCACTTCATGAGAAGAGTTGACTCATTGGAAAAGACTCCGATGCTGGGAAGGATTGGGGGCAGGAGGAGAAAGGGATGACAGAGGATGAGATGGCTAAATATCATCACTGACTTGGTAGACATGAGTTTGAGTGAACTCCGGGAATTGGTGATGGACAGGGAGGCCTGATGTGCTGTGATTCGTGGAGTCGCAAAGAGTTGGACATGACTGAGCAACTAAACTGAACTATTGACTATAGAAGATGAAAATTTTGCTTTCTTATACCCATCTTAATGCAGACATATTTATTCTTCTTGGAAAGCTGCAGAATAGCTTTATGGTTAAGTCCATATCAGGGTTTTCATTATTTTGTATTTGTAAGTGTTCACTGCTAAGTATACTTCTACAAACTTTTATTTTTGCTGTGAATCAGTTGCTTTTTTTTTCTTTTACTCAACTTTCTTCAAGTTTATGATTCAGATTCCCTACATCCTTTAACGGAAGCTCTGAAAAATAGCTTTCAATTCTCTTTCTACCCATTTTCCTTTCTGCTTAGCTACAGTCCTGTCACTTGTCTTTGCTGTCATGCAAGGAGATCTCATGTGGTACAACTTCCATTTTTTTGATATCATGCCTTGATCCTTTTGGTTTAATTCTTTGTTCCAATGGTGCATAATATCTATCAATCTCCTTTTTAAAAAAAGGGGTGTATAGAAGCAAGATTTTGGGAAAACTTGGGTATCTGAAAATGTGCTTACTTACTCCATTCTAATGTTTGATTAGTACTGAATTGGATTTGAAAAAATTATAGTCTCTATAAAGGAGGACTCAAATGGTAAGAATCCATGATCCTTGATAAAACTGTGCAATCTAGTGTGCATTTAGGAAGAAAGTGGCCTGAGGACAAACCCAGGGTCTATTGGCACCAGCATCTCTGAATGTCACCAGGACAAAGTGAATTCATTTTTATTTCTTAGAGTCATTAGCTTTATTTTTAAAGATGCCAGAGTGCTATTATCTCACTGGGTAATAGTGTTGCATATCCACAGGTAACTGTCCATCTGAGGTAGCTATGTCTTATTAGGAGGAAATGGGCCACATCAGGCTAAGGTTTTGAGTGTTACCCAAATAAGATATGGGCCTTTCATTTAAGAAGAGAATGCTCAGGTAGAAAGACTGGGCTTCCTTGGTGGCTCAGATGCTAAAGAATCTGCCTGCAATGCAGGAGACCTGGGTTCAGCCCCTGGGTTGGGAAAATTCCCTGGAGGATATGCTCT
This sequence comes from Neotragus pygmaeus, assembly GCA_006410875.1. Classification (NCBI taxonomy): domain Eukaryota; kingdom Metazoa; phylum Chordata; class Mammalia; order Artiodactyla; family Bovidae; genus Neotragus; species Neotragus pygmaeus. Next base: position 1,431,868 of record SJYV01024581.1, on the reverse strand, counting down.
AATTCTGAGACTTTTAACCTGAAGTCTTCTGTAGATCATTTATGTGGGTCCTTGAATTCCCTAGACTTAGATACAAATGTTATTTGTATCATTTAGGTACTTTAAGCTTCAGTGACCTAATGATAAGGTAAAGATAATATTAATACCATCTCATATGATGGTTGTGACTTTTGGTATTTAAATATTAAAAAATATAAAAATATTTAAAGAGATGCATGACACAAAAGAGTGAAGAACAACTTAACTCTAATCCCCCTCTTTCCTCCATTCAATTGAGGGATAAATTACACAGAGGTTATGTGTCATGTTGATGTGACATTTGCTTTTAGTAGAGCTGAGTTCAGCACACCAGTCTGCAGACTCCTTGTCTAAAATCTTTCCACCTTAGCTTTAGCCAAGTTTATACTTGAGCCTTAACTATCATGATTTCTCACATATTTTACAAGGGAAGGTGGGGTAAAAGTTCTTTGTTCTGAGATTCATTGCCTACAATTAAATGTGGCCTGAAAGATGCTTCCGAAACCAGAAAGTGTGAAGGAAGCAGCATTTAATTTTTCATTATTTATTCTTCTTACCTGGCCATGAGAAATATGCAAATACAGATAAATTAATGTAGAGGCACTGTTTCCAGTGGTCATGTATGGATGTGAGAGTTGGACTGTGAAGAGAGCTGAGCACCGAAGAATTGATGCTTTTGAACTGTGGTGTTGGGAAAGACTCTTGAGAGTCCCTTGGACTGCAAGGAGATCCAACCAGTCCATCCTAAAGGAGATCAGTCCTGGATGTTCATTGGAAGGACTGATGCTGAAGCTGAAACTCCAATACTTTGGCCACCTCATGTGAAGAGTTGACTCATTGGAAAAGACTCTGATGCTGGGAGGTATTGGGGACAGGAGGAGAAGGGGACGACAGAGGAGGAGATGGCTGGATGGAATCACCGACTGGATGGACATGAGTTTGAGTGAACTCTGGGAATTGGTGATGGACAGGGAGGCCTGTCGTGCTGTGATTCATGGGGATCTCAAAGAGTCAGACATCACTGAGCGACTGAACTAATACATGTAATTTTTTGCATGTATAATATTTACAAAATGTTTTCACATGTTATTTACAAACAACTTGATATAGTAAATTATCACTGCCTATGTTTACAAAGGAGAAACTGAGGACAGAGATTTAAAAAGATTTGCCATAAGTCACCCAGTGAGTAAGGGTTAGCACTGAAACAAGAGCAATTGCCTTTTGATTCCAAGCTCAGTTCTTTTTCCATCATACCATGTGGCCTCCTAATCACCATTAATCATGCTGCACTCATTCTCCAGTGATGGACACATTTCAGAGGTAAGGCTGAAACTGGAGTGGGTTTTGCTGTCCTTGAGAGTTTATAGTTATGCCCTGTGCAGAAGAAATATGTTCTGTTAGCCTGCCAGGTATGACTAAACTGAGGGCATGTGGCCTCAAGAACTGGCCAGATACAGGATCCCAGGGAATTTGGGCCAATGCAGTCATTCACCAAGAGATCAACTTTACTCCTTCTATTTCAGGTAGGTGTTAATAGTAGATGAGTGTACAAAATACAAGGGACATGAGGCAAATGTGGCACCAGAGGTTTATGAAGTTACTATACTCCTCGAAAGATCCAGCATAACGTTCTGTAATTCATGTCAGGTTTTTTGTCAGCTAGATGAATCAATAGCAATTTTACTTAAAATGATGTTGCATCAAGGATTTTATCCCTTGGTTTAACCTAAGAGGTAAATACGTAAAAATGTTGCTTATATTAAAAATTCCTTTTCATTAATCTTATCTATTTTACTTTACTATTTTTATAAAAAAGAAAAAAAATGTCAAAACTTTCCATTGTGAATAAATCTGCCACATATAGGACATGAAGTGATTAGCAATATGTAGTAATATGTAGTGACCATTTCTGGCTTGCTTGAGATGGGGAAGAAAGTGTTAAATCTTCTCCTTGTTCTTGATTTAACACAGGTGGAACCTCAAAAGGTCTTCAACATGATTAGTGTTATTTTTTTTAAGTGTGAATTGCAGCCTCAGAGGGAAGGCTGAAGCAGATCCTGATTGACAAAAGGTTTGAATTTCATTTCCATTTGGTCACGGTCATAGCCCGGACTACAGAAGTCAACACTGCTCTGGATAATTAGAGACCTTGACTTCACCAGACATGGTCTCATTTTCTCATAAATATAGAAATGCCTCTTTATTAAAGAGCTTGTAATTAAAATTATCCATTTGGGACAGTATTTTCTGCTGGAGCCCCTGGATAATTTATCTCCTTTCCTTTTCCATAGCTGTAATTGTTTTGAACACTGTATACATCTAGATTGAAGAAACTGTTTCAAGGAAATATCTTAGGAAACACTTAAAAATAATATCAGCCTCATGTCCTGCGTTTTTTTACTTTAAATATTTAACAACTAAATTTTACCCAACCCCAATTTCTCTCACTCCATTTTTTTAAATAATTTTATTCAAAAATAAAAACCTCTTGAACTTTAAAATTTTCTATCTATGCTTAAGTACAGGTTTCTCTACCATTGCTTATATTGCTTTACGTGGCTTTAATAAATTGAAGAAGGCTTCTTAGGGAGTACCTCCAAACTCCATCTGGTTCTTGGTTTTATGCTGCCACTGCTCACCAACCAATCTTTGTGGTCTCTTAGAAAAAGCCCAGGCATGTGGTGGGGGTCATGAAGAGGATATGTATAAACCGTAAGAATTACAAGCCCCAATTATTTGAGCATTTTAAAATTAACTTTGATTTAACCACTACTTCATCTGTATTGAATGAGTGTGCATCCGTGCTTAGTCGTGTTGAGCTCTTTGTAACCTCATGGACTGTAGCCTGGCAAACTCTTCTGTCCATGGAATTTTCCCAGGCAAGAATACTGGAGTGGGTTGCTATTTCCTACTCTGGGGGATCTTCCTTACCCAGATATCAAATTCTTGTCTCTTGCGTCTCCTGCATTGCAAGTGGATTTTTTTTTTTTTTTTACCACCACACCACATCTGTATTGGTGCTTTCCAGTTGCCTATATCTGAAAATTCCAGGTATATTTCTTCAGCATTCCTCTTGCTGGAGAGATGAGAGGAGGGCTGACAGTGTTGGCGAACAGCTAAGCAACTGCTAGACTATCTTGATGGATATGCTGTCAATCTGCTTTGCTATTTCTCCCTAGTTCTGATTGTGGTTCTGAATTCTTTGAAGACTGAAAAGAAGTTCCTGTACTTCACAATTGAGCTAACAGCTCAACTAGGGGAAAAACACTGCTGAAATCTGTCAATGAATGTTGCTAACTTATGTTGCATTTATAGACAGGGAGAAAACTAAGCCTAGCAAATCCTTGGGAAGATGTGCAAGCTGGCTGACAGGTGTGACATCTCAGCACAGTAAGTTAAAGCAACACTGAGCAGTGAGTGTTGTCCAATGAGACTTGATTGGTCACAGATGACAATTCCAGCTCCCAGAGGTGTTTCTCCAATGTCTGTGATTAATATCAAATGTCAAGTAAGGCTCACTTCCAACAATAAGGTCTAAGACATACTCAGCTAAAACAACATAGGATTTTCATTTCCTATAACCCAGTGAAGCTATCCAGACATTTCCTGGGGGATTATCCCCAGGATGAATTACATAAAAAAGGGCACTACAAGGGCTTTCTTCCTTTAAGCAAAACCTAAAGCAGTGCACAACAGAAGCAGATCCTTATCTTTTGCATGAGGAATGGTAGGATAGGCCTTTTTATTTTTTTGCCAAAGTTGTTGTGTAGTTCAAGATAGAAGATTCTGAGACAGACTCAGATAGAAACTGAATAATACATAATCACGGAACAATGACTTCAGTCAAAGCCAGAGTTTGGTTACATATATTCAGAGTGGGAAAAGAAGATGGGTTCTTTGGGTTTTTAGTTATTGATGCAGTATAATTGATTATAAATATGTGTGTGTGTAGATGTATATACATTTTCTTGCTTTCGATGCCTACAACAGCCAAAGGTCTTAGCATCAGCATCAATAAAATGTATGTATTTATTTTGCAAAAAATATTTTTATAGGAGATGCTTCAAGTCAAAAGTATTAACTTAGCATAGTTTGTATAGAAGACATAGATGGTTTTCCATCTTTTGACTCCAGAAAGGGGTTAATTTTAAGCCCTAAATTGTGGATGTGTTCCTGCTTCACATGAACACACTTTTGGGAAGAGGTCATAAGTTGATAACAAAATTGTTTTTATCATTTAATATTTACTTAGATTAGTATCTCAGAAGAAATCAAGAAAGTTTGATTTAAACATCCATTTTCTTTGTTGTCCCCTATCTTCTACTTATGACCTCTATTTCTATGCCTCTCTCTTTATTCATCAATAATTCCACAGGGATTTGAAGTTGATTAAAGCAAGAGTGGCCACAGGACTGGAAAAGGTGTTTTCATTCCAATTCCAAAGAAGGGCCATGCCAAAGAATGCTGACACTACTGCACAATTGCATTCATCTCACATGCTAGTAAAGTAATGCTCAAAATTCTCCAAGCCAGGCTTCAGCAATACGTGAACCGTGAACTTCCTGATGTTCAAGCTAGTTTTAGAAAAGGCAGAGGTACCAGAGATCAAATTGCCAACATCTGCTGGATCATAGNAAGACGCTTACTCCTTGGAAGAAAAGTTATGACCAACTTACATAGCATATTCAAAAGCAGAGACATTACTTTGCCAACAAAGGTCCATCTAGTCAAGGCTATGGTTTTTCCTGTTGTCATGTATGATGTAAGAGTTGGACTGTGAAGAAGGCTGAGCGCCAAAGAATTGATGCTTTTGAACTGTGGTGTTGGAGAGGACTCTTGAGAGTCCCTTGGACTGCAAGGAGATCCAACCAGCCCATTCTGAAGGAGATCAACCCTGGGATTTGTTTGGAAGGAATGATGCTAAAGCTCAAACTTCAGTACTTTGGCCACCTCATGAGAAGAGTTGACTCATTGGAAAAGACTCTGATGCTGGGAGGGATTGGGGGCAGGAGGAGAAGGGGACGACAGAGGATGAGATGGCTGGATGGCATCACTGACTCGATGGACCTGAGTCTGAGTGAACTCTGGGAGTTGGTGATGGATAGGGAGACCTGGCGTGTTGCGATTCATGGGGTTGCAAAGAGTTGGACACGACTGAGCGACTGAACTGAACTGAAAGCAAGAGTGGGAATAGTAAAATAGAAATACACAGTCAAGAATGAATAAATCCCTATTACACATAAAGGAAAAATAAGTTTTAGGAAAGTTTAACAAGCATACATGACTAGGGTGTGAATTTGAGAGCAAGGCAGAAGGATCTATGTTGTTCTTACTTTAGTAGGGACTGCATTTTTATAATCTGTCAGTGAAATGACAATTGTATGGGATCCTTTGTGGTTGGAGGAGGAGTCGATAAAGGCTCTGTGATTAGAAGTGACATTGAGAGTTAGGTTGGCTTGAAACCAAGCTTACACAACACCAATATTAGCAATTAAAAAGTTTTTTTTTTTTAATGAGAGGGTTGAAGGTGGAGGAAGGTCCTAAACTCATCTCTTTCCACAGACACAATACGTCTACAATAGCACTGGAAAGGGATCTAAAACCGGGATGAATACAGCTCCTGCAATTTCACGTTTTGCCTATTTGATAGGTAAACATTGTTGTACTGTTTTAATTTTCATGTCTTGTGTATTTACTAGTAAGTTTGAAAATTTTTGTTTCTGAGAAAATTACCTTTACGTTCTTTATTTTTTTTTTTTTCCATATTGATTTGAAGAAACTCTGTATATACTAGAGAAATTAGCTTTTGTCAATTTCAGTTTTAAAATATTTTCATCAGTTTGTTTTTTTGAACTATATTTTTGACAACTTTGGCATAGAGAATTAAGGATTATATAGTCTTGTTTGCAATTTTTTCATTAATGGCTTTCCTTGTATGCCTTTTATTGTCTTGTTTGGAAATCCATTTTACTTGGAAAGTCCTCTAGCTGTAATTTTTTTTCCTGTATCTATTTCTAATGTTCTTTTTTTTTTTTTTAACATTTAAAACTTTAAGCAATATGAAGTTTATCTGACTATTTGGAGTGAGGTAAGTATCTAGTTTTATTTTCTTCCATTTAGATATTTTTCCTATTGCCATCAAATATCATTGAATAGTCCATTCTTTTCCCAATAATTTGAAATTCTGCTTTTATTATATACTAAATATCCATGTATTTAGGGATAAGTTTCAAGACTGTATTTTCTTGTTAATTTCTGCATCAATAAGTACTGTAACCTGTATGTATCTATTGTTACTCTAGGGAAGAATAATAAAATTATGTTTTTATTATTAATAAATAAAATATTTTAATATAATTAATAAAAATAATTTTTATTATTCTTATTTTTTATAACATTCAAGTGTTTTCTATGGTGATTATTTTTCAAGTAAGGGGCATTTATTTAGAACATCTGTTTAAGTCATCTTTTACAGTTGTTAAAGTTGGGTCTTTTTTTATATATTTGACTTATAAGAAATCAAATTTCTTATTTATTTATTAAGTCCTATTTCTTTATTATTTACTTAATACTCCTAGAGTTTGCTTATTTATTTTAAAAGATTTTTTGATGTGGACCATTTTTAAAGATTTTACTGAATTTGTTACAATATTGCTTCTGTTTTGTGTTTTGGTTTTTTGGCCCTTAAGCGTGTGGGATCTTAGCTTCCTGACTAGGGATCAAATCTGAACCCTCTACTCTGGATGGTGAAATTTTAACCACTGGGCCACCAAGGAAGTTCCCTTCTCATTTATTTTTATGTGTTTTTAAATCCGTTTTGTTGCCCTTATTACTGAGGTTTTTCTTTTTTCTAATTAGGTATTCTTGGTATAAAGGAAAGCTTTGCTTTTGTGATATTTTAGCTTAATTTAGCTTGTTAATAAATTCTATTAGATCCAAGTGCTTCTAATTCATCCACACTCTTGACGATTTCTTCTAGCTCGTGGCAGTATATGACTGCCTCTAGTTCTGATTCAGCCTGCAAGACTCGGCTCAGTTGTCTGCAAAACTCCTTCCATTGTGCATGGGGGCAGCTGTGTTATAGCAAAAGGAGCACCTAAGGTGCACTGAGCACACAGGAACTGGACTCTGCTTTATATGCCCTATCAGCTAGGATTGGGTTCAGGTCCACGTATCAGAAAACGTGGAGTCGTTTAAACATTACAAGATGGCTTTTTCATTGAAATACAGTTGATTTACAACATTGTGTTAGTTTCAGATGTATACAGCAAAGTGATTCTGTTTTACACCTGAAAAGAATATTTTTAAGATTCTTTTCCCCTTTAGATTATTGCAAAATAATGAGTATAATATGCTGTGCTGTGCAGTAGGTCCCTATTGGTTATCTACTTTATATATTGTAGTGTATGAATCCCAAACTCCTAATTTTATTCTTGCTATGAAATCTGAAGGTAGGAGTCAAGGGCTGGTTGTGTGGTTTATGAAGTCATCTGTGACATTAAGAAAACTGTTCCTACATTCTAAGAAAATGTACATCAAAAATTACGTCTGATTTCAGGCTGGCAGGAGGAAGAAGAGCTGAAGAAGTCCATGATCCCCCCCTTTTTAAGGCCACTTCTTTAGAATCATCCCAACTTCGTTCATGTACAACCCATAGGGTAAACCTGCCCATATGGCCATGGCTAGCCAGAGAAAAGTCTGGGGGAAATGGTTGTGGCTTAACTAGTTGTTAATGAGCCCCGAAATCAGAATGTTTATTACTTAGAAAAAGTGGGTAGAGATGGATTTAACCATCTCTTATAAGTCTCTAAATTCAAGAGTGAATGTAGGCCAATTCAATTTTTTCCCCCTGATGACAGAATAATACACTTCTATTGGAAACCATTCACACAAATCAGAAAATTTAAAGACAAGTAACTGACACTCAACCACTCAGATGAATTTCCATTGCTATCTCTGAACATTTTTTCATATATCTCCTTGAATATACACCACATGATTTTACAGAAATGGCATTATTTCATGCATTCCTTGCTTTCACTAAATCTGCTGAGTGGCTTGAATTTCCTTAAGTGGGTATTTACATGTACCTTACAATTGTCTGCAATGCCCTTTCTTCAGAGGTAAGTAAGGCCGTCTTCCTCCCTTTCTCAGCGTGGCCAGTTCTTTGCTCCGTTTGTGTGGTTAACTTCCTTCCTGCTTCTCACTATGGTTCGCTACCTCACTTTCTTTTGGGTTTTGCTCAAATGTGTTTTTCTCAGTGAAGCCTCCTGAAATCCACTCCATTTATAACTATATTCATCACCCTCCTTTCCATATTTTAATTTTCTCCATAGACCTTATCACCTTTTAAACTGTTATTTACATTTAGTGATTTTTCTATTTTCTGTTTCTTCCCAAGACAATGGAAACTCCATGAAAGTAGGGATTTTTATCTTGTTCCCTGTTATCCGGTGCATAGAATAGTGCTCAGCCCAAAGTAAGTACTCAATAAATCCTTGTTGAGTGAATAAATCCACAGTACCTCATAACACCTGATCGCATCATTAGTTGTGAGGATTAAATGAGATAACATGGATGATAGTACAACACAGGGACAGAAGGCGGAGGCTCAGAAGAGGGATGCTGAAGCTGCTTTTATTTCCATGTTTCTCTCAGAATACCTGCCATCCTATCTTTAAATTTTTATTCAAATGTTTATTTCACCCTTAAGCTCCATGGACTCTTTAAACCATTCTCATTTGTTTTTGCATCACTGGCATTGATCATGGCCTAGTATATAGTAGGTGGTCTTTAAGTCAGAACTGACGTGAATCATTTGTGGCTATTCCTAAATCTGCAATCTCTGCCATACTTTCTAATTTCTAAACGCTTTCCCCTGCTCTCTGTACTGAAATATTTATGAAGCTATTTGGTACTCAGAGGAAATCAAGTTTTAGCACAGCTGAGGCTATCTTCTCTCTCTAGTCAATGGTTTTGTTGAAAGCTCATTTTAATAAATGCACTAGAGAGGCATTTTTGAATAGGGAAGCGTCATTCAGTTTTGTGAAATGTCCAGGTGGGATAAGTATTAGATGCTTTTGTTATTTCTGCCACTTTGGTTAATGAAGCTGTCCCATTTATAATATAATTAGAGACAGTGAAATCCTCTCACCAAATATAAAGTGACACACACAGGGTCTTGTTATTAAAGCGTTCCCTCTGAAGAGTCACAGGAAACCATTCAAACACAGGACTTGACATAGGGTAAATACAACCAATTAAGAAAATGGCAAGTAATTTCATGAGAGAAATTCTAATTCTTACTAAAGATGTTCGGTATCAAATCACCTTTAATTTTTTAAAATCCAGGGGAAGCTATTGTATAAACATGTTTTTGTTTTCCCTGGATGGGACATTTTTATAAGGCTGTGGTAACAGTTCTACCTCTAAATACAAATTAAGAATTTGAGGAGAGAAAAAAAAGTGTGTCTATAGTGAGCTCCTAGAGACTGAAGACAAAATTAGTCTTTGAAATTTGGTAGTCTCACTCCTAAGAGTGCAAGATATGTCAACAAAAAACATAGAGCTCCACGGAGACAAAATTCAGCTCCTCTTCACGGTCTATTAGGCCAGATACTTTTCTATCAGTCAGGACTTGTTTCTGTTGCAGAAATCGGTGTTATACAGAAAGTGGCAACTCCTCTTAGTTAACTTGCTTTACACACTGATTGCCTGACTCTTCCTTCCATCCATCCAGCTCATCCCTCAAATGCCTCTATACACATTTTCCAGAGCAAGAGTTGCTTTTCTCCAGGGCTTGATAAACGTGTACATCTTTCTTAGCTGAAAACATCAACATACAGTCAAGAAAATGGACTCTGTAGAATTGAAACATCTTGGGCTTTAACTGAGTCACATTTATTTCATCTACCAGACTGAATATCCTGAGTTCTGTATCAATCATTTATAGCTACTGTAGTTGAAGTATGATAACTTTTTTAAAGCCATGCAACACATATTTTGGGGTTTGGCAGAGATGCACACTAAATCTTTACACAGCAAATTTCTAAAAAAGTATGAACAGGTAGGTTAAATCATACTTGAATTTGTAAACTTTTAGGATTTCAGGACTCTGATGTAGGATTTAATGCTACTTATAAGGAAGAGGCAGATATCCTAAGGGCTTCACTGGTGGCTCAGCGGCAAAAAAAATCCACCTACAATGCAGGAGACCCCTGTTGGGAAAATGCACTGGAGAAGGAAATGGTAACCCACTCCAGTATTCTTGCCTGGAGAATCCCATGGACAGAGGAGCCTGGTGGGCTACAGACCATGGGGTCACAAAAATTCGGACATGACTGAGTGATTAAGCACATACCAGTATCTTATTGTCATTTCTCCTTTAAACTTCCTCTTCTTCTGCTCAAAGATGCCAGGCACCCTTGAGAAGTAGTAAGCTTAGTTGAAAAACCTGAACTTAACATCTGANCACAAAAATTCGGACATGACTGAGTGATTAAGCACATACCAGTATCTTATTGTCATTTCTCCTTTAAACTTCCTCTTCTTCTGCTCAAAGATGCCAGGCACCCTTGAGAAGTAGTAAGCTTAGTTGAAAAACCTGAACTTAACATCTGAGAGAACCAGATTCACGTCTCCATCTTGTCTTTTACTAGCTTTGTGACCTTTGGTCACTTCTTAATCTATCTGAGTCATACAAAATACAGCCAATAACCCCTGTTTTATTGGATGAATGTAAGGAAAAAAATGAGTTTATGTTGCTTGGTTTTTGTATACAGCAGGAGCAAAGTAAATGACTGCTGTTTATTTACCACATTTTTGGGTAAAATTTTAGTTTTCACACGGGGGATTCTCTACAGTAGATGATATTTTAGTTGACCAAATCAAAAAAAAGCTTATTGTAATTTATAGCTGGCTTTATAAATAAAAGGGCTTCCCTGGTGGCTCAGCTGGTAAAGAATCCATCTGCAATGTGGGAGACCTGGGCTCGATCATTGGGTTGGGAAGATCCACTGGAGAAGGGAACAGCTACCCACTCCAGTATTCTGGCCTGGAGAATTCCATGGACTGTNAACCAATCAATCCTAAAGAAAATCAATTCTGAATATTCGTTGGAAAGGCTGATGCTAAAGTTGAAACTCTAATACTTTGACCACCTGATGTGGAGAGCCAACTCATTGGAAAAGACCCTGATACTGGGAAAGAGTGAAAGTATAAGGAGAAGGGGGTGGCAGAAGATGATATGGTTAGATAGCATCACTGACTCAATAGACATGAATTTGAATAAACTCTGGGAGACAGTGGAGGACAGAAGAGCCTGGTGTGCTATAGTCCATGGTGTCACAAAGAATCAGGCATGACCTAGGCAAACAACAGAAACCCCAGTTTGCCACATTAATGCTCTAGTGTCCTCTTAGCATCAAGCCACACAGGTATCTATGCAGCACAAACATAACTCTGTGTGTGTGTGTGTGTGTGTGTGTGTGTGTGTGCTCAGTTGTGTACAACTCTTTGCAATCCTATGGAATGGAGCCCACCAGGCTCTTCTGTCGGAGAAGGCAATGGCACCCCACTCCAGTACTCTTGCCTGGAGAATCCCATGGATGGAGGAGCCTGGTAGGCTGCAGTCCATGGGTCGCTAAGAGTCAGACACGACTGAGCAACTTCCCTTTCACTTTTCACTTTCATGCATTGGAGAAGGAAACGGCAACCCATTCCAGTGTTCTTGCCTGGAGAATCCCAGGGACGAGGAAACCTGGTGGGCTGCTGTCTATGGGGTCGCACAGAGTTGGACACGACTGAAGTGACTTAGCAGCAGCAGCAGGCTCTTCTGTCCATGGAATTTCCCCAGGCAAGAATGCTGGAATGGGTTGTCATTTCCATCTCCAGGGGATCTTCCTGACCCAGGTATTGAACTGGAATCTCCTGGTGGTTTAGACATTAAGTAGTGTCCAACTCTTGGGACCCCATGTACTAGAATCTGCCAGGCTCCCCTGTCCATGGGATTCTCCAGGCAAGAATACTGGAGGGGTTACCGTTTCCTTCTCCAGATGATCTTCCCAACCCAGGGATCGAGGCTGGGTCTCTGGCACTGCAGGTAGATTCTTTTCTGATACAAGAGAAGCCCTGAATATTTTTGGCTGTGCCACAGGCATGTGGGGTCTTAGTTCCATGACTAGGGATTGGACCCAGGCCCCCTGCATTGGAAGCACAGAGTGCTAACCTCTGGACCAACAGGGAGGTCCCATCTCTTTAAGTTGGCAGGCAGATTCTTTACCACTGAGCCACCTGGGCAGCATAAACATAATCACTTCACTTCTTAAGATGATTTAATGGATTCCTATGGCAGTTAAGGAGAAGGGCATGGCAACTCATTCCAGTATGCTTGCCCGGAGAACCCTATGGACAGAAGAGCCTGGTGGGCTACAGTTAATAGGGTCCGCCCAGAGTTGGACACAACTGAAGTGACTTAGCGCATACGCAGGGCAGTTAAGATGGAAATTTAATTCTTTCCATGGCCTTCAAGTCCCTGCTAGTACACTCTGCTTGCTTCTCAGCCTCATTTAGAACCGCTTGCCCTCTGTCCTCACTCCAGCCACACAGGCATTCCAGTCTGTGGGAGCTGCTACGCTGCTTCCTGCCTCAGGGCCTTTGAACATGCTACTCCCACATTAGATAGCTCACATCTCTTCCTCCCTTCCTGGGACATCTTTCATGTGTACCTCCAAATGAATGTTCTATTCACATAAAATTGGTTTTATTACTGTTGTTATTCCAGATCTCATGGTACCTTCAGGATACTTAATTCAGTTTATATAATCACAAATATGGTAATTTGATTAATGGCCTCTTTTCTATTTTGCTGTGGAGTAAAGGCCATGGCAGCTCTGCTTATCACAACAACTGCACACTCGTATTGCACATATATGAGGCACTTAGTAAATGCTAATTGAACGAGAATTCTCCCTGTATTGCTGATGTTGTGGGTGACTTGGTTCTTTCTTCTCTTCTCAGAGAGTCTTCAGTCTTCATCTTCAGTAGACTGTCATTTATCTAGAACAAGTGGCAAATGGAGCTTTCTGACTGTAAAGAAAGTTTGATCTCAAACTACACATGCACACACACATGAACGCACGCTCACGCACACACACACACACGCACACACACACGCACAGACTCTACAGGAGGAAAGCACATGTCAGGAAGACAGATGTTTTCATAGTTCCTCAAGTTTTAATTAAATTTGGGATTTTCTCACATAAGGAAACCTGTTTCCTGTACTATACTTAGTTCTGAGGCATTAACTACCCACACTCCCTCTCTATGCCAAGAGGGAAAAATTCCCTTCTTTTATTTACTGTTAGCCTTGTTGATATTTTCCACCTAAAAAGCATTTTCTAAGGAAAAAATAAGAACTGAGATAAATGCATACTGAAGTTCAGAAGGAACAGTCACGCTGCGGAGCCCAGGTTCACTTCAGCGTGAGGACGGCAGGTTTGTCTCTGATCACATCCCTGATCCATCGGTCGTGGCTGCCTGGAGACATGTGTGAGAGGCATTCTGAGGGCACGGCTGGCATCAGAGGGAAAGTGCGCCATGACTAATTCATTCAACACATATTTACTGAGTGCTGTGCTAGGTAATTAGCAGGCTGCCAGGAGCGTGGGAGGATGGTCAGCAACCTTGCTAGCCTTCCTCTACACAGGAAGCGTCTTGATTAGTCTCCCTCATCTCAAAGTTTATCCTTCTGCCACATGGTTTTCCATCATCATCTTGACTTCCTCACCCTAGAACCAGGTCTACTAATGAATTTCTCTTTGCTGCTGGACAGGAATCAAACACCCTTTCTTGTAAAACCCTCAAATTTTCCTGACTCGAGCTACCCAAAACCATAATTCCTCTTTTTTTTTTTTCCCCTGCTTTCTCTTTTGAGATACACGCTTTAATCCCAATCTAATTGTACTGACAGAATCATGATGCCTGTTGAGGGGCAGTGAATAATCTGACCCTCAGTTCTTGAGCTGTGATACCTTAGCTATTTATCCAACACCCGTTTCCCTTTCTTTCTTATCAGGGGTGGCCAGTAAGTGACTCTTGGGTGGGGATTTTCACACATTTTTCCCTTTCAGGCCTTCTTGCTAGAAAGTGGATGCAATGATTGGAATTTCAGGAATCATCTTGTGACTTTGAGGCTGGAAGTCATGATGACAAAGCAGAAAGATAGATGGAACATGGGTCCCTGTGGAACCTAGTGGAGCTGTGAATTGCCTACTTTCGGGCATCATTTTATGTGAAAGAATAAAACCTAATATGTCTAAGCTACTGTAGTCTGGTTTCTATGGTTTGCAGCTGAACGCAATTCCTAGCAGAATATGGGTTCTTCAGCTCTAATTTCTCCCTGATTCTTTTCTTATATGCTTATCCAGGTGAGACCTCACTCTTCACCCAGGAAGGACTCTTACATTCATGCAACTCTCAGACTACAAGTTCCATGAGGACAGGTGATGTGAGGACTGGAGCTCACCAGTGACTCCTCAGTGTCTAGAACATTGCCTGACACTTAGGTGTTTAATAAAAAAATACGATGTGTGAATGAATGAGTAATGACAAAAACTTTGTTCAACTATAAGGCATAAAATATTAAAAAGAATTTGGTGTGTGCATGCTCAGTTGTGTCCAACTTTTTGTGACCCCCATGGACTGCAGCCCACCAGGTTCCTCTGTCCATGGGATTTTTCAGACAAGAATACTGGAGTGGGTTGCCATTTCCTCCTCCAAGGGATCCTCCCCACCCAGGGATTGAACCTGAGTCTCCTGCAGCCAGCTCCTGCATTGGCAAGCAGATTCTTTACCACTGAGCTACTGGGGAAGCCAAGCAATGATACAATTACCAGAGAGCCAATCTCTCAATGATTAATTGAATATTCTTCTTACCCGAGGGCCAATAAAACTATAGGGGTTATAGGTTTTGTAAAATAAGAAAATAATAATACTTGACAGTAAAACACAATGTACTTTGACATCTAGTAATTTGTAAGAAATTTGATGCTGACGGTTGTATATCGTAGTTATAATAATAATACTTCTTTAATGTATTACAGTTTAAGAATATTTCACACTCACCATGGCTTAGAGAATAGAAAGTATATTTAAAGTTTTCCACAATGTACTCCTGCATTTCGTAACTTTAATGTTTGCTGAGTGCTTCCTACATTATCAGCTGAGTTATCATTGTTTCATATGCACTAACAAATTTAATCTAACTGATGGATGAAAACCATGTTATTCCTGTTGTATAGCTGAAGAAACTGTTACAGGAAACTTAAGTAGCTTACTAATCATAAAGCTAAACAAGCTATATGGTGTTTTATTTGATTTTTTGGTGATATGTACATTTACTAAGGGGCTTCCCTGGTGGCTCAGTAGTAAAGAATCTGCCTTCTAGTTCAGGAAAAGCAGTTTTGATCCCTGAGTCAGGAAGATCCCCTGGAGAAGGAAATGGCAACTCCAGTATTCTTGCCTGGGGAATCCCATGGACAGAGAAGCCTAGCAGGCCAATGGATAAACAAAAATAGTAAACAAAAATGACTGTTTGTTGATTGCTTACTTGAGTGATTGAATAATTACTCAGTTTCAGGCAGTAGGCTAAGTTCTGGGAAAGAAAAACTATTCAGTTCCCCACATTGAGGTGCATAACAATCCATGTCGCATGAAGAGTGCTTAGATACAGAGGTGCATCTGGGCTCTTCATCCAGACAAGGTTGGATGGAGAGGAAAGGGGATATTTCACAGGCTTCCAGGAGAAAATGGCACCTTTCTAGACAGATTTGGCCAGATAAATGGGAAAAATGATGTTCAAGAGAAGAATATCCAGAGAAAGACAAATATATGCTATTACTTATTTGTGGAATCTAAAAAAAAATGATACAAATGAACTCATTTACAAAACAGAAACAGACTTACAGACACAGAAAACAATCTTATGGTTACCAAAGAGGAAGAGTAGGGGGGATAAGTTAGGAGTTTGGTATTAACATAGACACACTATATATATCTGTAAAATAGATAACCAACAAAGACCTATCGTATCGTACAAGGAACTATACTCAATATCTTTAATGATCTGTAATGGAAAAGAATCTGAAAAACAATATATATATATATGTATATATAACTGAGTCACTGCTGTACATTGAAACTAGCACAACATTGGTAATTATACTTTAATTAAAAATATTTTCTTTCAAAGAGAGAGGGACATGTGCAAAAGCAAAAGGGTAAGGAAGTGTTGACTTATTCAGGAAATGGGAAGTCCTTAATGTGGCAGAGGCACAATCTGGAATGAACAGGACAGGGAGATGTGACTCTCGACTGTGACCCACTGCCGCCAGGTCATCAAGGGTTTCTGTTTTCAACTTAGGGAGCTCAGACACTCTTCTGTAAGCAACAAAGGCCCCAAGAGACAGCAATGTAGTTACCTTTGTATTTTCACAGAATAAATTGACCATAGTGTGGAGGATAGCACAGAGCAGAGGACCATCTGAAGACTTGGGTTAAGATGAATGAATTAGGTTTCTACCATACTGTTTGAACTCCAATTTAATTGGAATGCAATCCACTACAAAATTTGAATGCCTATCATTATGAAATGCTGGAAAGCTGCATACTTATGAGGTATCTACATGTGGTCAAACATTTCAGATAGGGTCAAATCCCTCTTTTCCAACCTAGTGAGTGAACAGAGTGAAGGAACCTAGTGAAGGAGCAGAGAAATGTATAATACAAAGTGGTAAATAATGTCAGTTAATTCTATGGGCTTCCCTGGTGGCTCAGCAATTAAGAATCTGCCTGCAATGCAGGAGACCTGGGTTTGATCCCAGGGTTGGGAAGATCCCCTGGAGAAGGGCATGGCCACCCACTCCAGTATTCTTGCCTGGAGAATTCCACGGACAGAGGAGCCTGGTGGGCTGCAGTCCATGGGGTTACAAAGAGTCAGACATGACTGAGTGACGAAGCAGCAGCAGCAACAGTTAATTCTACATGTATGTGTATTGATTCTATATATGCTATTTTTGAATTTAGAAACTTCTGAAGTCCTGAAAATTCATTACCAAACAGGTGACAAAGTGGTGCTAAGGAGACACCCTAGGACAGGTTCAGGAAAGTTCTATTCCATGCTGATCTTGCCTTTCCCACATAGCTCCATCCCTCATATTCCGTTCTGGGAATTGCTGATTGCCTTCTCAAAAAGATACAACAAAATAGCTTTTTCTCAAACATTGTGTGATTGAAGTATTATATTAAAATTTTCAATCCCCCCAATTTTTCTCTACAGAATATGAAATGAGGAAGGGAAACAGGGCATAAAAAATAGACCAGTCAGTGGTATCCATCATTGCCTTTCTCCATGAGACCAGAGTGGGACTTGCAGTTATAATTCTTTATCTGTAGCTCCAAACCCAAAAAGCTCTGAAGAACCAAAGTGTTTTCATGGCTGATTTGGCAGCAATACCCGACCAAACTCATGTGGTCATAAAACCTGACCCCAGCCGACTGAAGTCTATTTATAACCTGCACTTCACTTGGTGTGAATACTCACATGCTTTTCTGCAGAAATATTCATGTGTTTGGCATTGTTTGGAGTGTTACCTAATATTCTGAAAATGTACTTTATTTCTTTCTTAATGTTTCTTTAATTTTTAAAAAAAAATTTTGAGACTTGTATATCTGTTTGCAGTTGTAAGAAAGAATACATGTAGTATACTCTTCACCTAATTTCCCCCAATGGTCACATTTGTAACTGTAGTACAACATCACAACCAGGAGGCTGACTTTGATATAATCCATGGACTTTATTGGGCTTCCCAGGTGGCTTTGGTTGTAAAGAATCTGCCTGCCAATGCAGGAGGTGCAAGAGACACGCGTTCAACCCCTAAGTGGGGAAGATCCCCTGGAGTAGGAAATGGCACCTCACTGCAGTGTTCTTGCTTGGAAAATTCCATGGACGAAGGGGCTTGGCAGGCTCAGTTGGGGCTGCAAAGAATCAGACACGACTGAGAGACTGAGCACATATGGGGTTTATATGGATTTTATCAGTTTTACATACACTCCCTTTAGTTCCTTGCGATTCTATTATGGATAGATTTGTGTGGCTACCACCACAGTCAGATGCAGTACAGCTCATCCTAAGGATCTCTTGCGCTACCCTATTGTAGACACAGATAACCTCCCTCACCAGCCCTCTCCTTAGCCCCTGGCAACCAACCACTTATATGTTTCCTACCTCTACAAGTTTGTCATTTCTAAAATGCTAGATAAATAGAATTGTACATTATGTGGTCTTTGGTGACTAGCTTTGTTCACTCAGCATAATTCCTTTGGTGATCTATACGAGTTGTTTCATGCTTTCTAATATCTGAAAAATTCTGAACTGCAAAACACATATAGCCCTGAGGTTTTAGATAGGAGGCTGTGGGGCTGCACTGAGAGTCTGCTGCTGCAATTAAACTCCTGCCTGCTCTTTGAACCATTGATGAGTTGGACTGGCAGTACCCCAGGGGCTGTGTTCTCATCAGTGAGTGGGGTCTGGAAATAGTTTGAAACAGACATTTCTGGTGTTTGGTTTGAATGCAGCTCCTGTTGCCCATGGGACATTTGCCTCCTGTTGCAGCCTAATTATCCAGTGTTCACCGTGTCTGCCTCATTTTGCCTTTGCCTGGGTTTCTCGTTCTCATTGCATTTCCCTTCTAGGCCTAAATTTTAACCCTACTTTGCAATCTGCTTTCCTGAATTTGGTTTCTATCAGCCCCTTTCTCCCGGACTGCACCTGGCCTCCTGTATCACTTACATGACTCTGCTCAGTGTGCAGATCTCTGACTCAGGGCTCAGGTTTCAGCCCTGGCCTGTCTCAGGCCTGTGTTGTGTTCTCTCTGACACTCAGATTCTGAGAGTTGGATACAGGGTCTTCCATGGAGAGGTTCTCGGTGTGGATTCTCATCATCATTAGAGTGAGTTTTGATGTCAATCAAATTAAACCTTGAAAGGAGAGTTATTGTTTATATTCTAAAGCAAAAGTTGCCCTATTTAGGCCAATATACAGTTCAAAAGATAGTTTGGTAAATTCTATAGTGGAAATTGTCACTATATAAAATAAGACAATATTCTGTTCTTGACAACTGACTTAAACACATCCCTGAGGGCTGTGTGTGTGTGTGTGTGTTTGTGTCAGTGAGTCTAAAATGGCTAATGATATTTAGAGAAGAGGAAACATTGTAGAATGGCCCAGAAAGGGGACTTGATCACATTTGTTCTTGGATCCCACTTCTCTTTCAAGCCTACCACAGTGGAAAACATCAAAACAGTCCATGTTATGACATCATTGTCTCAGTCAACTGTAATTAATTTATGTCTTCCTTTTGGAGAAAGCTAAACTCAAGAAGTCTTTGTAGGATCATCAAAATTTTATTTCTAGCCCTACAACTGTTATAAAAACACACCTTCAGGTTAAAAGTGAAAAGTTCATATCTAATAATTCATTAGAATTTGTTCATGTGAAACAATTATTTGGGAAATTTTCAGATGCTTAAGGTTTTGCGTTTCTACCTGGTGTCTGCCATTGTGCAGAACAGCCTAGCGTTATTCTGTGATACTTTTGGTTAGCACTGACTGGTTAAAAATTTGCTTTGAGAATATCAATGCTGCTGCTGCTGCTGCTGCTAAGTCGCTTCAGTCATGTCTGACTCTGTGCGACCCCAGAGACAGCAGTCCACCAGGCTCCCCCATCCCTGGGATTCTCCAGACAAAAACACTGGAGTAGGCTGCCATTTCCTTCTCCAATGCATGAAAGTGAAAAGTGAAAGTGAAGTCGCTCAGCCGTGTCCTACTCTTCACGACCCCCTGGACTGCAGCCTACCAGGCTCCTCTGTCCATGGGATTTTCCAGGCAGGCAAGAGAATATCAGTAGGGCCCACTAATTTCCTGATGAAATCAATTAGGAATGAAGAAAGAAGAAAAAAAGGTAATATCTAATTCTGACTTACTTTCTTAGCAAAAATGTTATTAGTCCTCTTCCCAAAAAGAACAAGCAACATGGATTTGCAAAGAAAGAAAATAAGGGAAAATTAAAAACATACAGGGTAATTTGAGCAATATTTTAAACATTTGTACAAAAGCAGTGGAAAACTGAATAATAAAGTTCTGTAGTTTTTTTAGGGTGGATGGAAGAAAGAAGAAAAAAAATAAACCAGGTTTTCCCTCTTTAAAAATATTTTCCTTAAGTCTTTTTGTCTCAATGTTCTACTCCCTCCCAACTTTTTGACAACTGAAAGTTGTCTCATTCTCCTTCAAAGCCTTCCAGAATAGAATTGCAATGAGTTTCTGTCAGTAATTTTTACTTTCAGTTAAAACCACTTTCTTTATGCAAGTGCCTTAGCACTGAAGAAAGAACCATATTGTTAGGCCTTCACTTTTGCTTTTATGTGAAAACTACTTCCTGAGAAATAATTTTCATTTACTTTGCAAATTGTCCACAGTTGGAAGAGTCACAGAGTATATAAAAGGTAAAGTACACGAGGCAATACATGTGAGCGGCTGGTTACTCACGTTGGAATAGTGAGGTCGAGGTAAATGAACGTGAAAAATAAAGGCTGAAATGTTTCTATTTTTAGCCTAAATTATGGACATAAACTTTTGCTGTGGTTATCATTACTTTATATTTAAATCAGCACTTTAAGGAGACTTTAGAAGTTTATCGCTACTGGGAGCTCAGAACAGTGGCTGGCACAGAGTGGTGTTGAATAAATAAATATTTACCGACTAAATGCATGCATGTATGAAGATCTCTGTATTTATTCTTTCTCAATCCTTTAAAAAAATATATCATATGACAGTCCCAGAACTTGGGGGAAAGCAAGTATTAATTTCTGAGTTTGGAATTGAATGTTTATTTATTTTGAAAAACGTTTGGGAATGCTTTGCTCGTGGAATGTTAGTTGCACACAATAAAACATCAGCCTATGTTTCATCCCTACAAAAGTAAAGATTTTTGCTTTCTGGTTTAATTATCTAATTAGAATTCAGTAAGCTATGCAGAGGCTGCCCTTCGGGGCTCATTAAATCATCAAGGTTGAGTGTTGCAAGTGAAGGAAACACAGTTTTGAGTGGATGCCGTTGTTGCCGAAGTCCTTCGGTGACTACAGCTCTGTTCGAGAGGAGAGAGCAACCTTGGGCCAGAGGGCAGTCTGGTACCCAGGGGCGGAGGAGGAGATGCGGTGCTGGGCGGGGAGGGCAGCTAGGATCCAGCAGGGACTAGGACGCCGCGACCCCGTGGCCAAGGCAGCGTGGTTCTGAGTGTTGATGTGCAGGGTCAAACAAGCTTAATCTTTGAAGCCGGTTGACCCCAAGTTCACTGAAGAAACAGGCTGAATCACAACAGCCTCCGGATTGAAATCTCAGCTCTGATGGAACAGGAGCTTTCCCTGTTGATGTTGCTACAGCGTTTGCTCCTAATGCTGGGAATTCAAGCGTTTAAGTCTCCAAGGCCTTCGGTTGAAATCCTACCAGCTTGAAAGTCTCACAATTGTTAAAACAAACAAACAAAAAATCTAACACACAAAGCCGCAAACCCTTTACATTTTGTTTGGCCAGCTAGGGGATCATAGTCTTCTGAAAAAAGAACATACAGCCTATCTTTTATAAACTGAGATCTCTGCTATTTTTTTCTGTATTTTAAACTAATGTTGATTGCCATGCTATGCGTTCATTTCTTAACCAGAAAACAAGAGATATTTTTCACTTGATATAAAAATGCCTAAGTCTTGATAACATCACAATATGTTACTTCATTATAAAAGGCCAGTTCTTCCATGCTGAGTTATACTTACTGTCCACAAAACCACTAGTTGTCAACATATCTTGTTCCAAATGGTTGCATTTTTTCAAAAAATCCAGGACACTTGTCCTTTTGAAGCTCCTGCCTATATGATAGGTAGCTGCATGAAGGTTATTTTCATCAGTTGGAATGGTTTTTACTGAAAGGAAATGCATTTCCATGTGAATGTATTGGGATTTGCAGCCCCACACTGCTGCCTGCCTCCTTGATTTTGGCTCTACTTACAGTTCCTTTTATTGGTTTTTGGCAGGTTGCTGAGGGCATATGTTTTGGACTTTTCTTGCCTGATTTGTGAGATTCTGCTGACATCCAGGAAAGTGCTTCAAAAAAACCTGTTGCTCATATCCAAGCTTATGTGTTTCGTGGCAGAGCCACGAGCACTGAGCTCAAGTTTCTTGACAACAAGTCTTATTTATGGAGAAACAAACATAGGTGGTATTTTGTGGGACCATGCTGTTCTCTTTCTGTGAGTAACATTTGGCATTTCTATGCAAGAGGGCAAATAGGTTTTTAAACATCTCATATTCAAGGGTGTTATGGAGGAAGGGATGCTGTGCTGACGGTGATGATGATGATAGCTGCCATTTACTGAGCAGACACCAAACACCAAGCAATTTGCATCCACTCATCATCACAAAACTGTAAAGGNCTTATGCAATATTGCTCTTTACAGCATCGGACCTTGCTTCTATCACCAGTCACATCCACAACTGGGTATTGTTTTTGCTTTGACTCCATCCCCTCATTAGATGTGTATAAGAGACAGCATCCACTCATCATCACAAAACTGTAAAGGGAATGTTGCTGTGCCCATTTTGAAGATGAAGAAACTGAGGTTGAGCGGCATTCCCAGAATCTTATGGAGTGTTGAAGCCAGAAGCTTTGGCCTTCCTGTCTCTAAAATTTATGTTTTTTCCCTAAAGAAACCTGAGAGACAAATATTGCTTTTGATTTTTTAATAAAGAAAATCTTGTCCTGAAATTATTATTCTATTTTAATGACAATGATTAAACATGTACCTTAGGAGTTAGTGCCATGAGGATGCTAAGTCACAGCTAAGATACAGAGTCTATTCCTTAGGGACTCAGAGACTAGACCAGTGGTTACTGACTGCTGGTGATTTCACCCTCCAGGGAACATTTCTGAAGGTCTAAAGCCATTTTTTGATTGGCATGGTGGGTGAACATGTTTGGAGCTAGGTTTAGAGTAGGTTGGGGCTTTCCCTTCCCTGGCGGCTCAAATGGTGAAGATTCTGCCGACAATGCGGGAAGAAGCCCTGGAGAAGGGAGTCACTACCCATTCCAGTATTCTTGCCTGGCTAAACCCATGGACAGGCACCTGGCGGACATGACTGAGTGACTAACACTTTTACTTTTGGAGTAGGTTGAGGCTAGGCATGCTGCTAAACATTCTACAATGATCAGACAAACCCCACAACTAAGAATTATCTGGCCCAAATTGTTAATAGTGGTGCTGTTGAGATACTGTGGTCTAGAAGAATAAAAACACTGAAAACATGGTGGGATTGTGTTGTACTTTAATCATGGTGTGGTAGATTGTATTATTTTCCAAAATATTTGCTGACACTCTCTGTTCGGACCTTCTATGCAGGAGAATTATAACTCTTGTCCCATTAATACCAGGCACAGCCGTTTGACGTGCCTTGACCAGTGAAATACGGAGAGAAATTTAAAGAGCCATTCCTCTTTTCCCTCTGTCCTAAGACTGTCAAGTTCCAGGCAGGCCTCCGTCATC
Source organism: Neotragus pygmaeus (assembly GCA_006410875.1). Lineage (NCBI taxonomy): Eukaryota > Metazoa > Chordata > Mammalia > Artiodactyla > Bovidae > Neotragus > Neotragus pygmaeus. The sequence goes on along the minus strand of SJYV01024581.1, from coordinate 1,408,200 downwards.
TGGAACCTTAAGATGAACATATTTGGAGCTAGGTTTGGAGTAGGTTGGGGCTTTCCCTTCCCTGGTGGCTCAGATGGTAAAGAAAAGTGAAAGTGAAAGTCCCGTCTGACTCTTTGCAACCCCATCAATTCAGTTCAGTTCAGCCACTCAGTCCTGTCCGACTCTTTCCTATCCCATGAATTGCAGCACGCCAGGCCTCCCTGTCCATCACCAAATCCCAGAATTCACTCAGACTCACGTGCATTGAAGCCAGTGATGCCATCCAGCCATCTCATCCTTGGTTGTCCCCTTCTTCTCCTGCCCCCAATCCCTCCCAGTATCAGAGTCTTTTCCAATGAATCAACTCTTCACATGAGGTGGCCANCTCCAGTACTTTGACCACCTCATGAGAAAATTGACTCACTGGAAAAGGCTCTGCTGCTGGGAGTGATTGGTGGCAGGAGGAGAAGGGGACGACCGAGGATGAGATGGCTGGATGGCATCACTGACTCGATGGACGTGAGTCTGAGTGAACTCTGGGAGATGGTGATGAAAAGGGAGGCCTGAGGTGCTGTGATTCATGGGGTCACAAAGAGTTGAACATGACTGAGAGACTGAACTGAACTGAGTTAAATTTACCCATTCCAGTCCATTTTAGTTCACTGATTCCTAGAATGTTGACGTTTACTCTTGCCATCTCCCGTTTGACCACTTCCAATTTTCCTTGATTCATATACCTGATATTCCAGGTTCCTATGCAATATTGCTCTTTACAGCATTGGACCTTGCTTCTATCACCAGTCACATCCACAACTGGGTATTGTTTTTGCTTTGGCCCCATCCCTTCATTCTTTCTGGAGTTATTTCTCCACTGATCTCCAGTAGCATATTGGGCACTTATTGTCCTGGGGAGTACCTCTTTCAGTATCCTATCATTTTGCCTTTTCGTACTGTTCATGGGGTTCTCAAGGCAAGAATACTGAAGTGGTTTGCCATTCCCTTCTCCAGTGTACCAGGTTCCGTCAGCCCTCTCCACCATGACCTGCCCGTCTTGGGTTGCCCCGCGGGCATGGCTTAGCTTCATTCAGTTAGAAAAGGCTGTGGTCCTAGTGTGATTAGATTGACTAGTTTTCTGTGAGTATGGTTTCAGTGTGTCTGCCCTCTGATCCCCTCTTGAAACACCTACCATTTTACTTGGGTTTCTCTTACCTTGGGCATTGGGTATTGCTTTTCCTTACCTTGGGTGAGGATTATCTCTTCCCGCCACCCTTCCTGACCTTCAGCATGGGATGGCTTCTCTAGGCCCTTCTGCACCAGGGCAGCCACCACTCCTTGGACGTGGGGTTGCTCCTCCCGGTCACCGCCCTGTCCTCAGGAGTGGGGTTGCTCCTCCTGGCCCCCATCCCTGGCCTTGGGCTCGGGGTATCTCCCCCCGGCCACCGCCCCTGACCTTGGCTGCAGGGTAGCTCCTCTTGGCCGTTCCTGCGCTGTCGCAGCCTGGCACTCGAGGCTGCTGTCCCTTACCTTGGACGTGGGGTAGCTCTTGGCCGGGCTTAGTGCACTGGCTGCCACCGCCACCAATCCTTGGAATTCTCTGGAATTCTCCAGGCCAGAATACTGGAATTGGTAGCCTTTTCCTTCTCCAGGGGATCTTCCCAACCCAGGGATTGAACCCAGGTCTCTTACTTTGCAGGTGGAATCTTTACCAGCTGAGCTATAAGGGAAGCCCAAGAATACTGGAGTGGGTGTCCTATCTCTTCTCCAGAGGATCTTCCTGACCCAGGAATTGAACTGGGGTTCTCCTGCTCTGCAGGCAGATTCTTTACCAGCTAAGCTATGAGTGAAACCCAGATGGTAAAGAATTTGCCTGCAATGCAGGAGATCTAGATTCGATTCCTGGGTTGGGAAGATTCCCTGGAAAATGGAATGGCAACCCGCTCCAGTATCCTTCCTGGAGAATTCCATGGACAGAGGATCCTGGCAGGCTACAGTCCATGGGATCACAAAGAGTTGGACATGATTGAGTGACTAACGCTTACTTACTTAAATAAAGACAGCATGGAGTAAGATGCAGTCTACTCCAAAGACTGGAATCATAAGCAAGACCTAAACCCTTGTTGAAAGCTAGTGAGGTTTTGGGATTGTTACTGTAGCATAATTTTGTCCACTCTGGCTAATGTAGTTATTATTTCAACAAGTGACAGGGATGTAGGATTGTGGTAGGAGAATAACCTAGAATAAAAGACTAGAGCCAAGATATGCTAGATGACAAAAGATAGATTTTAATTTTATGCATGGGAAGTTTAGTAAGAGTGAGAAAGGAAATTAATTTTGAGATCAGAGGGAAAAGTCATTCAGAAAGGGACATGTACAAGGGGGCAGGAAATCAGTTAGACTATGATTATAGTTGAGAAGCAAAAGTCTGAATATGGGCAGGGTTCATGTAAATGAAAAGTTGGAGGATTATGAAGAGTGATTGAGAAGGAAAATAATTAATGGGCATGAAAATATATTTACCATGGACAATGACAAGATGATTTAAAGATGATATCAAGATTTTGAGAGAGTATTTTGGAATAGGTACCACACAAGAACACCTTTTGAGATGGATAGGATAAATTCCTACCAGAGCTTATTGCACTTGGAATGGGCTTGTCTTGTGGGAGTAGTTCACAGGCAGTTGGCGGTGAGGGTCTGGACAGTAGGAATCCTGGTGTGATTTACATATCTGGGCATCATCCTTGTATAAGGATGCAATTTGGACAATATTTTCCAGGGATAGTGGCTAGAACTGAAAGAGGAACTTAGGGAAAAGGGAGTTGGGGGGTTGGGAAAAATAAACCTGATGGGAGGAATGTCAGACATCTAAGTAGAAAATGCTGCCATGGCTGGCTGGTAAGGGGCTGTGTAAGGTGCTTGCAGAGGCAAACAAGAGTGTAAGGAGGCAAATTCGTGCATACTCCAGCGTAGGTTTCCATGCCCTCCTCCAGGGAATCTTTCCAACCCAGGGACTGAACCTGTGTCTCAATCTCCTGCATTGGAAGGTAGGTTCTTTGCCATTAGTGCCACGTGGGAAGCCCAATTAACTGCAAATAAGTGGTTAAATGCCTATGCTATTATTCTGAAGCAGTTAAGTTTTGGAGGGAAAAAAATAGTATACAGTTATAAGGCCAGGAATTTATAAACATTCATAATGAATGTTTGAGTTTGTAAAATGTGGAAGTTTTATGTTTTCTTCAGTGTAAGAAGGAAAACTAGAAATAACAATAGCACTTACTTGAAAAAAAAATTCTTGACTTATATTGGAAATTTATAACTTTAAACTTTAATTGCTATGTCTTTGCTGTGCCTACCTACCAGTTAGAAATGTGTTTATTATATTCTTTGCTTGGGTATTGGTTGTATTTTTAGGTAAAAATATTCTTCAATTGATTATGACACATTAATCTTCCTTCTCAGTTTTCATGTTTCAGGGCAAACTAACCAGCAGATGCTCACAATTGAAAGGCTGAGCTTTTTGAACATGCCCTTCTCCTCTCCCTCCAGAGTTCGCAGGCAACGCATCCTTTAGTTTTGAAGTTTTGGTGGATGGATCAAATAGGTTGGTGTTATGCTACATTTCTTAAGAATAGGTCAGACCACCATCTATTTCTTTTCCTCTGGCTTCACACTTCAGTACATTAGGGTCCTGGGACATCATGGCAGAGAAATCTCACCCAATGGTCCACCACCAACCTGCTGGTGGCTGCAGGAATTACATACAGAGTGCTTGAGAAAAGTCACAGGGATGGATGAGACTGCCCAGGGAGAAAAAGCGTGAAGCAAGCTGCTGTGAAGATCGAATTTGCCTTCTTCTGAAAGCAGCACTAACCTGAGTGATTTCATCCAGAATAATAAATAATAATTTCCTTTCATTTCTCAGCCTAATCATTCTGTCATTGGTGTTTACTGTAGATAAAAGTTTAGGTCCTTTCTTAGTTATGGAGGGTTTAGTACATAGTTCTCTGTCAGGCACTTAGCAAGTAATTAAGGCTAGTTCTTTGGGGATTCTGTAGTTTACACCAGAGAAGGTTGTTTGAGATTCTACTTTCTGTGCTAAAGCTATCTTATCATCATCATCATACTCATCATCAGTGAAACATCCTCTCTCATTGCACAGTGAACTGGAATAATAGAGTTAAGCTTGGGAGCCTTGTGTTTCCAGGTCCTCGAGATACAACCCTTACCAGGAGCCCAGCATCCTCACATGCCAACTGTACAACCCATATTTTATTTCATGTTTATGACCTTTCTTTTCCAATCCTTTGAAAGTTTTTATTTGATTGGTTAATTAAATGGGCTTTATTCCAGGGTTGTGCATTTTCCTGTTAATACAGACCTTCTGGAGATATGGGCTTCACTGGTGGCTCAGATGATAAAGAGTCTGCCTGCAACACAGGAGGGCAATCCACTCAAACAGAGGAGTCCATGGGGTTGCAAAGAGTCAGACATGACTGAGCAACTAACACTTTTCTGGAGCTATAAAGCCTTAACCCATATAGCTCTCATTAACAAAACAATGTTCAGGAAAACAGAGGAGGTATTTTTTGAGAAGCCTTTAGATATCCTTTTAATCATACTACTTTAGTGATCAGTGACTTTGCTTCTCCACTCTGTATATGTAAAGAATAGCTGAATACCTTTTTGATGTGGGTTGAGCAGAGAGAAAACCAGGACCTGTGATTAACATTCTTGCATTTTAATTATTGATTAGGAGTAATCAGATGATTTAGCTTTAAGCAGATTCAAAATGTTCCATAATAATTCACAGTAGAATAGCACTGAAACACGTATATTACCATATGTGAAACAGCTCACCAGTTCAAGTTCGAAGTATGAAACAGGGCACTCAAAGCTGGTGCACTGGGACAACCCAGGATGGGATGGGGAGTGAGGTGGGAGGAGGGTTTCGAGATGGGGCACACATGTATATCCGTGGCTGATTCATGTCAACGTGTGGCAAAACCCACCACAATATTGTAATTAGCCTCCAATTAAAATAAATAAATTAATTAAAAAAAACTTTCAGAAGAAAGCAAATAATTCACACGTCTGAATCAAGACGGGCAAGGAGAAGCATCAGGGCAGGTCTTGGTGAGGAGAGTGGAATCTCTAGCTTTGTGATGTGCTTGGTTGTCACTGCTCTGCTTCTCTGCCTTGGCAGCACAGTAGGGACCATATGGCAAGTTTGTGGGTAGTGGTGGAGGGAGGTACCGCTCTTGTGCTTAAATTAAACCAGGGAAACTAAGGGAGATGAGGAAGAGAAAAATGAAGGGGCTTTGGTCCAGATATCCAATGGGTGTGCCCCTCCTGAAACCATATGAGAATTGCTCTTGGGCTAGGAAGTAGCTGGAGCCAAGGCCTAGGAAATGGGCTATGGTGAAAGCATCCAATACGGGGGCTGGGTGCAGGAGCCCTGAGTGACTCTGTGTCTGGCTGCTTCACTACTGGAGGAGATCTGCTCTTTGCCGATGATTTGAGACCTCATGAATCTCCCCCATGAGCATGCATCCTTGCAATACCCAGGCCCTGTGTGTCTTTGGGCACCTAATGGACTAGAAGAGGAGCTCACATCTCCACATTTGGGAAGCCAGAATGGACAGAGGGAAGTGTAGACTCCTACTATCCACAGATGAAAAAAGAGTACTGAATAGGTACTCTCAAAAAGAAAGAAGAGTCTGAGCAATGTAGTTTTTAATTTCACAGTTGGGGCTTTCCACAGTTAATCTGTTTTGTTATAATTGCAGAAAATAGCAGTGCCGCAAATACTAAAATGCAGCCAGAGATTCTCCTGCTGTGTCTTCTCTGTTATTGGCTGTGTGTGTGTTCTGGGTCCCTCTTGTGGTGGCTGGGGTGGACTGGGCTAGGATGTTGCCCCACACCCAGGGAGGCCTCAAGTTGCAGATGAGCTGCGGAGTGAGGTGTTTTCTTGTGATGCTAACAGCATTCAGGTGGAGAGATCTGTGTCATGGTCGAGGAATAAAGCAAAGCTGTCTGAGGAAAATTGAAATCATCAAAAGAGAACTTTCTCAGACTCCCATGACCCATCTAACCATGAAGAGCATCTGTACTGTCATAGGCTGCCTCTCCATCTCTTCCATAGGTACACTTCTATGTCTGAAATTAAAAGTAATTTCTCCACTTTTTTACGAGATTCCGTCAACTATCTAGCAAAGGAAATCACTGCGAATTCTCACTGTGATCAAGTTTTTACTGTCTCCTGATTCCTAGCAGCAATCACACTTTCTGTTATTGCCTACATCTTTAAAAATAATCCCCCCTTGACTTCACTTCTTATTTTAGCTATTGCCCCTTTGTAGCAAGCATTTTAAATTCCCTTTTTCCTATTCCTTTTTCAACTCACTCCAATTTGACTTTTCCAGACTGCACTACTGAAACTGCTCTTGTCAAAGTCATTAATGCCCTCATGGTGCTAATGCCCAGAATGGATTCTCATTTTAACCTGTCAGGAACAGTTGATTACACTCATCTGTCTGAACCATCTTCTTCACATGGTTTCTAAGGCACCACGCCCTTCTAGTAGTTTTTCTAACATGCTAGACTCTCCTTTCCTGCTTTTTTCTCTTGTCCTTGACCTCCCACAGAGAGCCCCAGAGTTCAGTCTTGATCCTCTTCTCTGTGTATGCTTACTTCCTTGATGCTCTCACTTAGGTTCATGACTTAAAATGCCTCCTACCTTCCAAAGACTTTTGCATTTATACGTGACATCCATCTCTCCTATATTAAACTTTCTACTTGAAATCTCCATGTGAAGTTCTAATAGACATCTCCACCTTTGTGTATACAAAAACTGAGTTTTTGATCTCTCTCCTGAAAGCTGTTCTACCTGCATCCCTCTCCTATTCTAATTCAGTCTATGGCAGCTTCATCCTTCAAGGTACTCAGGCTGAAAACCCTAATTAGTCTAAACTCCTCTCTTTTGTTTGTCTCACATCTAAACATGCAAGACGTATTGTTTGCCCTACCTTCTTGCCCCTTACATTGCCATAATGCTGATGTGACTGAATCATTACTCACCTGGAAGATTGCAGTAGACTTTTAACTGGTATCTCAGCTCCTATGTTTTTCCTCTAGAATCTGTCCTTCACAAGGCAGTTAGAGAAATCCTTCAGAAATACAAGTCAGATCATGATGCTCCTCTGCTCAAAACCCTCCAATGGATTCCCATTTTAATTAGAGGAAAACCTAAAGTCTTTATCTGCACCATTACCTTCATAGCTTATTTCCTGCTACCCCTCCTTGTCTTATTCCCTTCTAGGCAAACTGTCCTTAGAGCTTTTGCACAGGAACAGTTTTTTTCCCCTGTGTATCCCTGTGGCTATCTCCTTCACTCCTTCAAGATTTATTCAAACATCACTTTCTCAATGAGCCCCCAACCCCCTGACAACACCTCTTAGCAGTATAGCTGCTTCTGCCTTATTCTCAGTACCCTTAATCCTTTTACATTGTTCTTTTCCTGCTTTTCTTTCCATAGAATTTATCAATTTTCAGTTTGCCTTATAATTTGCTCACTTAGCCCCACACAGGGCTCAGATTATTGTCTGTTTGGTTCACTGATGCTTGAAATTCTTAGAAAAGTTGCTTGGCATATAGTAGATGATCAAAAATGTTAAATTAATGAATGCATAAGCAATTTCCTTTCCCAAGGACAAGGGCTCCCATGAGGTCAGAAGCTGGGAAAATTAGAAAGTAGAGGAGGAAAAGTGAACAACAGGATGAGGACCAAGACAAGCCTAAGCTGGCAGGCTTTGTCTCGTGTTGTAGAGGTGGGTTTGACTGATGGAAGTTACCAGGCAGCACTGAAAGCCTCATTTCTTCACCTTTCTCCATGGGCTGTGACTCCCAGAATCTCTGCTACTTTGATTTTCTTCTTTGCATGCATTTCGGTTTGTCGGAATCTCTTTTAAACATTTGATGCCCAAAATGAAACACAATATTTCAGATACACTCAAACCAGCATCCCATTAATATCATGAGTCATTATCTTGTCTGAGCCTACATGTTCAGCTATGTAGTCAAAAAGATCTTTAATTTCTCAGGGTTGAATGACACATGACTCAGAGTGAGCCTGCTGTCAACCGAACCCACAAATTACTTTTGTTTGTTCTTTCACACAAAACATACTTCAACAGAATCTGCTTAACTCTATTCTTTTAACCTATGTGTATGACTTTCATATTTTTTTCTATTAAATTTCTCTTTTCAGCTTAGAGTCATTATTGTAACCTATCAATATCATAATTCATTATCTTAGTGAACAGTCACAAATTTTCATCTTTGGAAATCTGACAATTTAAAAAAAGTTGTTAAGGTGTTGATAAAATATCCTGGACAGAGTTCTTGAGAAAAATCTATGCCAAACTATTACAAACCTATATTTCCATAATAATAGGATCTATTTAATACTCTGGATATTTAGGTTTGAGCTAGCTATTTCTTAATCTTACCTACAAAATTGTTACTGAATAATTTTTCAGATGTTTTGCTTAAAATCATATGTACTATGCCTATAGGATTCTGTTGATTTTCCAGTCTAGCATTTTGACCAAAAGAGAAAGTGAGACCAGTTTGGCATAGTTTTGTTAGATAAGACCACGTAGGCTTTTGGGGAGCCCTTTATATGAACTCACAAATTATCTTTGATTAATTCTGTCTTGCATTCAGGTTTGCTATTTCCAATTTGAAGATTTGATCATCTCCATCACAGTGACATTTTACCTCTTTTTATTTTGTGACTTATATGTGGAAAGAAATGTTCATATACTCCTAGATAAGTGGTCTTTATCATTTATATTTTAATATGTTCTTTTCTATAAATGCATATATGGAATTTTATCATACAGATTTTAATGTCATCTTTCTTTTGCTAGTTTGCTTGACTCTCTTCTTTCCTCATCCCTCCTCCTCCATTCACACTGTCCATTCACTTTTGCTCCAGATACTTCATATTAGCATCTAGTATACATCTTACAAAGAGTCTTCCTAGCTGGCTGAGTGTTAAAGAATCTGCCTGCTAATGCAGGAGACACAGGAGATGTCAGTTTGATCCCTGGTCTGGGAAGGTCCCTTGAAGTAGTAAATAGCAACCCACTCCAGTATTCTTCCTTAGATAATTTCATGGACAGAGGAGCCCGGTGGGCTACGATTCATGGGGTCACAAAGAGTTGGACATGACTTAGCATGCATGCATGTACATCTTACATATTTTTATATAATTGCACATTCATATAATCACGGGTGACTTCCTCAATGAACTTTTAGGTGGCCTATTTCAAAGAGAATCAGCTTATCTATCCTTCCTTGAGAGAGGATATTACCCATAAACTGTCCGAGAAGCATCTATTTTTGCACTTTGAGACCTCAACCTAAAGGTAATAGAATAATTCACTTTCCTTTCACTCAGTAAAATTCATGGAGCTCCTCCTGTGTCCCAGGCACTGTACTCAGTTGTGCAGCAACTCTGGGACTTGCCAAGGTGCAATCCACCTCTCTCTCTTTTTTTTTTTTTTTTTATCTCTGAGGGGGGAAAAATATCTCTTTTGCTTAGAAGGTGTTTCTCACTAACTGAATGTTCGTGTCCTCCCCAAGTTCACATATTGAAGCCCTAACACCCCCCCCCCCCCCCCCCCC
>SJYV01024581.1:1385227-1397550 GCA_006410875.1 Neotragus pygmaeus | reverse complement strand
CCCCCCCCCCCCCCCAATTGTTACTCTGTTTGGAGAGCGGGCTTCTAAGGAAGCAAAGTTAATTGATGTCATAGGGTGAGGCCCTGATCTGATAGGATTAGTGTCCTTATAAGAAGAGATGTCAGAGAACTTTCACCAGAGGGAGACAGAGTCTGCTAATTGGGAGACACACATTTTAGTGTGTCGGGGGAGAGTGGTGAATAAGAGTACACTCTGTGGTATACAAGGGAAAATATATTTAATAACATCAATAAAATTATAGTTATTCATTAGATGAATGTTGTTACCTATGTGTCCAACTTTCTTTCAATACTCAAACATGCAGATTTCTCCTATAATGTTCAGCAATATTAAATATGAGTATATTATGAGGCAAGGCTTCCCTAATAGCTCAGTTCCCTAATCAGCCTGCAGTGCAGGAGACTCTGGTTTGATTCCTGGGTCAGGAAGATCCCCTGGAGAAGGGACAGGCTACCCACTCTATTATTCTTGGGCTTCTCTTGTGGCTCAGCTGGTAAAGAATCCGCCTGCCATGCAGGAGACCTGGGTTTGATCCCTGGGTTGGGAAGATCCCCTGGGGAAGGGAAAGGCTACTCACTCCAGTATTCGGGCCTGGAGAATTCCATGGACTATATAGTCTATGGGGTCGCAAAGAGCTGGATACGACTGAGCGACTTTCACTTCACTTCACGAACCAAATTGTGTCCCCCCCGCATGACTCCCCGTTACCTTGGAATGTGACTGTACTTGGAGATAAGGCCTTTAAGGGCATGATTAAGTTAAAATTGGGTTTTCAGAGTGGCCCCAACCCAATCTGATTGGTGTCCTTATAGGAAAAGGAGATTCTGATACAAAGAGATACCAGCAATGTGAGTACAGACAAAAGTCTGAGAGACGGCCCAGAGAGAAGGGATTCCTCCGCTAGTTAAGGAAAGGGGCCCCAGAAGAAACTAAGCCTTTAGGTGTCTTTATCTTAGACTTTTGGCTTTCACAGTTATAAGAAAAAAGTTTCAGTTTTTTAAGCCACTCAGTCTGTGATAGTGTGCTATGGAAGCCCAAGTAGACTTATACAGGCTGGTTATAAGGATTGCATTTATTTTGTTTTCCTAACTCTCCTTTCTCCTAATGTTTTGTAGGCACTGCAGTTACCTTCTGGCCCCTTTGCTGTTTAAGGAGATTATTCAGGTCTGCTCTCAGATAGCCTGGGCACAGTATTATTTCTATGAAAATTAAGTACTAGCAGATTCATGTGAAGAACATGATTTTTCTCTCTTGCTCAAAAAGCTGGCTAATGGGGTTAACCAGTCATTTTGAAAAGCACATAGAGTACAACATTCTATCTATTAAAAATCTGTTCTTCCCAAACAATGCATAACTTTGCCTAGGACACACTCTGAAAGCACTTTTCATTTATTATCGTTTATTGTTCTATTTATGTGAGTTTTCCTTCCAAGTTCTGCCTGTAACATTCTCCATCTCCTTTTTATGAGGACAAAATTGTAGTGTACCCATCCAGATGGTGGGAGGTTGGTAGGAACAGACCCAGAAGTGGGCCTTAAAATCTTAAATCCACACTCAGTCTTCAAGGCCAAGATGACTCAATGTATCATGCAGAAAGTGAAGCCAATGTCCAGGATGGGGCCATGCAGTACTTAATAAATAAAAGTGTAAAGATGGGATCTAGAGTAGGAAATGTCAACCCACTCCTGAAAAATTCCATGACAGAGGAGCCTGGCAGGCTATAGTCTATGGGGTCGCATACAGTCAGCCATGACTGAGCGACTGATCGCATAGAGATGGGAGATAGCAGGATTGACTCAAAACTTATTCTCTGGGGACCAAATCTCCTCGGGGTTCCTGAGCTAAATTCCCACACTTAGTGTATTCTTTGAGCCAGATTCTAATCTGTTCCCTTCTTTACCCTGGAAGCCTTTGCCCCACAACTGGGGCTCATTTGGTTTGGATTTTCATCTGTAAATTGCTGTCAGCGAGGATCTTGAGGAGCTAAGTGGTGAAAGTAACTTAAAAAGGGGACCCTAGAAGGGAATGAGAGAAACTGAATTTCCATCATTCCCTTCCTCCAAGACTTGTGTTACCCTTTGCCAAGAAACAACTAGCTTTGAAGCTTGAGTAATCTCTCTTGTTTGAAAGCTAAAAGCCAACTTAGATAAAATGCCATCAAACAAAAGTATGTTTCCCAGTCTTGTTGAGAAGTGTGGAGCGGATAGTGTTTGTGATTCAAAGTCCCACTTGGACACACTTCAAAGAGGGACTCCAGGCAGAACTGCTAAAAGCTCTGCCAGCACCAGGACGCACAGATTTCGAGTCGCTGGGGCCCCAGCTCAGTTCCTGCATCTGAGAAGCATCATAATTGCTGTCCTTTTAATCTTTTTCACAGCTTATCAAATGGAGGCCACTTCACAGCAGGACAAAGGTTCAAAATAATAAAAGCAAAATTTGTAGTGATTTGATTTTCCCTCAAAAAAAATCTTTGCAGTGATACTGAAGCTTAACAAAAGTACGGGAATTTAAATTGGCAAAAGCGGCTTCAGGAACAGCTCAGATGATGGAAAAGCACTTCTGGCATCTAAGAACTGGTTGTGAAACAAGCAACGTAGATATGAATGTCAGGTCACAAGCTAAGGTGTACAACCATAAAGCTTTCCATTTTTTATACTGCCACTATTTTTAATCTCTAGATTCCACTCCATGAAGGTCTTATAACTTGATCTCAGTCTATTCAGGGTTTTCAGTGTCCAAGTGGCTGCTTAAGTCACCTCTATACATCCCTCAATTAGGCAGCTTTGAGATATCCATTGTCCTGTTGGGATGTGGTCATTTGCTCCTGTGACTTGCCATCTTGGTGCATCTTGTCCCTATGTCTGACCCATTGCCTCCAGCAGCTCTGCTTACTCCTTACTCCACATAGAGTCTGGAGCACAGGGACCATCAGGCCACTTGACATGGCACATGAGAAGTCCTTCCCTAGGTATATAATCACACTATAGAGATGTACCTGTATCCTGTCCACTTTTGTCCTTTCTTCTAAATACTAAATCTGTTCCATTTTAAATACTGCCTTCATTTCATTTTAGGGTTTTTTTTTTTTCTCTTCAAAATATAAGCATAGAATAAGTAGAGCTACTCTATGCAAAAGGAAAATGGAACAGAATAAAACATTTTTAAAAAAGAACATAGCTCTATTATAGTGGCCTATATTGTGAGAAGTAAGTAAAATGTGACAACATAAATAATTAGTAAGAGAAAAATGTGATGGATTTTGTGACTTTAAAAAAATGCATCCTGGGCACGGTGTGATTAGCAGCTGGGGGCTGGAAGGATCCCTGAGAGAGAGGGGACTTGGGCTGTTCGTTGAATGAGGTATGCATTTCAGCAGGCAGATAAAAAGTGATCGCAAGGACAATGGATGTTCCAAGAAAACCAAGTGGTTTATTCTGGCTCTAGATCTCTAATTTAGATGACTTCCAAGAAGCACAGGCAGGCTTAGGGTCAACTTACAAGTTGGAAGATAACACATGGGGTTTGAGTTTCTTGGAGGTTTGAGTGTGTGAAGGTCAGTTTAGGTGTACCTCTAAAAGAGCCAAAACCCTAGATTAGTTTCAGAGCTCTCCTGATCTCCTGGAAGTGCTCCTGACCACAAGACCGGTCTGTGGGTCAGAGCAGATGAGATCAGGAAGCCTTCCTCAACAAACCTCCCACCTACTCCAGATGGAGTTCATTAGTGCCTGCAGCCCAGCCCGCCCACCTCTGCAACCTTTGCTTGCCTCCCTCAGTGGAGTCATCACTTTGCTCCTTTTGTTTACAGAATCATTCTTCCTGCATGCTCTGGTCCCTGAGAGCAATGCTATGTTTTATTCCCAGTACCCTTTGATGTCTTCAGCATCTAGTACTTTCCTAGGACCTAGCTTAGCAGGAACTTAGTTGAGTAGAAATGAAAAGATCCACTGCCAAGCCAACTTCCTGCTAGTCTTTATGGAGCTCTGTATTTTTATATTGGAGAAGGCAATGGCAACCTACTCCAGTACTCTTGTCTGGAAAATCCCATGGCCGGAGAAGCCTGGTAGGCTGCAGTCCATGGAATTGCTAAGAGTTGGGCATGACTGAAGTGATTTAGCAGCAGCAGCAGCAGCAGCAGTATTTTCATATAGGTTGAAGTGAATCTCATCTAGCTCTTGTGGTAGAAAAGTGGGTTGAGTTAGACATTCTCAGTTTCCCCCATTTATTAAAAAATTTTTTTTTTTAATTAATACAATTTTTGCATGTTACTTTCATTTAGTTATTACAAAATATTGGCTGTATTTCCCACGTTGTACAATACATCCTTCCACCAGGTTGTTTGTACCTCCCACCCCCTCACCCCTGTGTCGCCCTTCTCCATCCTCCCCACTGGTAACCACCCATTCATTCTCTATATGTGCAACAACTTCTTTTTTGTTATATTCACTAGTGTGCTGTACTTTTCAGATTCCAGAAACTATTGTTTTCCTCATTTCATAGATGAAGAAACGGAGGCAAATGTAGATTAAGTAACTTTACAAAGATGACAGCGTTAGTAACTGGCAGAGCCAGTATCCCAATCCAGTAGTCACCCAATGTCATCAAATATTTATTACGGGTCTATGCCCTCTACTGCCATGTGTTAGGAGATAGAGAAGTGAGTGAATTGGAAGAGTTTCTGTCTTTACGGAGCTTTTATTCAAGAACTGGATGACAGGCTGTACACCAGTAAATAAATATCCTAAATCAGACAATAATAAAAGCAAGAAAGCTAACAGCTAGTATAATATAATGAAGCTTGACTGGGTCAAGGGAGGCCTGTGACTACTTCTAGATAACATGGCTGAGAAGTCAGCGACAGTGGAAGTGAGATTTAAAGAATGAGAAAGCACTGCCAGCAGAAGTTCTATAGGGACCCCTGGAGAGTACATGGAAGCTCCGCCCCCTTTCTCCACACCTTGCGCTACACCTTGCCCTATGTGTCTCTTCCATTGGGCTGTCCCTCAGTTAGATAATATTATAATAAACCCATTAAAAAAAAAAAAGGTGGAAGGGGCTTCCCAGGTGGCACAGTCACAAAGAATCCATCTGCCAATGCAGGAGATGCAAGAGACACAGGTTCAATCCCTGGGTCAGGAATACTCCCTGGAGTAGGAAACAGCAATCTACTCCAGTATTCTTGCCTGGAAAATTCCAAGGACAGAGAAGCCTGGTGGGCTACAGGCCGTGGGGTTGCAAGGAGCTGGACTTGACTGAGCAGCTGAGCACAGCACACAGTACAGCAAGTTAAAAAAGAAAAAAGTTACTTGGGTAGGGAATGGGGAAGAGCTTACTCTTTGTGACTGGAGTTTGGGGAAGAGTTGAACAATTGAAAAAGTGGAAAGGCCATGCTTTACATGTAACAGTAAGAGTTTGAATTTATTCTAAGTGCAGTGGGAAAAGTTTTTCACCGGGTAGTCAAAGGATTTATGGTTTATAAACATCACTCTATTTTAATAAGGATGATTTGTAGTTGTTGTAGGTGTAGGAGTAGGGAAAACAGGCAGGAGGTCATAGCCCAGTCCTGGTCAGAGGTGACAGTTGCTGGGACCAGGATGGTGGCTCCGTATGGAGAGAAAGGAGTAGGGTGAGCAATATTTTGGAGTTTGAGCCTACAACTCACTGATAGATTGGATGTGGCAAATGGGAAAGAAAGGGAACTGAGACGTTCCTGGATTTTTTAACTTTAGTCACTGTTTGAACGTTTGTGTCATTTTATAGAGATGGGGAAAGGACTGAGGGAGGAACCAGTCTTGATAAATGAGACGAAATTCTAGAATTTTTGTTTGAACTGTGATTCTGAGCTTCTTTAAATATCCATCTGGAGCCTTAAGGAGACAATTGTACACAGAGTCAGGAGCTCAGGGGTCGCCCATGTTAAACAGAAACTTCTAGACAGTGAGTTTTCATATCATCATAACAAAATGTTTGTGGTTTCATCGTTTCTGCTCCAGAGTAGAATCCATTTTCTCAAAAGCATGCCTTGACATCTCAAGTTTATGTTTTATCAAAACAAGTCAATTCTAATCCCTACCACCACCTCAGGGCAGTAGTAATATTAACCAGGAAGATCACAGAGTAAGCAGGCTGGAGGCAGTTGGGAAATGAAATGTGCAGACGTGTGTGCACGCACTGTAATCAGAGTATGCCATTCTTGGGAAAGGGAAGTAACAGTGAGCATGGTATACTGGGAGTCAACCAAACCTCTTACCAAGGAGACTGCTGTTAAAATTGGAACTTTGAGCAAATATAGAAAGTATGTTGGGAGAGGGAAATGGTAACCCACTCCAATATTCTTGCCTAGAGAATCCCATGGACAGAGGAGACTGGTGGGCTACTCTCTATGGGGTCGCACAGAGTCAGACACGACTGAGGCAACTGAGCATGCATGCATGCACTGGAGACAGAAATGGCAACACACTCCAGTATTCTTGCCTGGAGAATCCCAGGGATGGATGAACCTGGTGGGCTGCCATCTATGGGGTCACACAGAGTCGGACACAACTGAAGTGACTTAGCAGCAGCAGCAGAGACTATGTCTAGTAATGGTGCTGATGATGCTAAATGGCTTCATTCGTGTCTCTTTGCAACCCTATGGGCTATAGCCCGCCAGGCTCCTCTGTCCATGGGATTCTCCAAGCAAGAATATTGGAGTGGATTGCCATTTCCTTCTCCAGGGGATCTTCCTAACCCAGGGATCGAACCAAGGTCTCTTGTCTCGGCAAGCAGGTTCTTTACCACTAGCGCCACCTGGGAAGCACTGATATCTGAATGCAGCTCTTTCCATGGGAGAGAGGTGTAGAACAGGAGCACATGGCTTTGACCAGAGAATTAACAGAATGTGGCAATACAAGGTGAAGGTAAACTTAGAACAAGTCAGAACAGAACCCATTCTCTCAGCTATATCCAGCAAATAATTGTCATCATACTGTGGTGAGGAGAAACTAGAAATTTACATCAAAACCCCTACTGTGCATCCTTTGTAATTTTTAAATTCATTTACGCCTAGATTAACTGTATAATAAGATAAATATATATCTAATTCTAGTTTCTGTTCAATCTTTTTGGACTAATCCATTTTGATTTTCTTACTCACTAAGTCCAATGTAAAATTACCAGATCTTATTAATGCCATGCTGGCTGTTAAGATTCTGATGTCTCTAGAGTAGGCAGAACTAGTTGGTGGAACATTTCACATGATGCTGTCTTAGCCAGGTTAATTCCTTCCTGGATATGCTATAAGATTCAACTAATACATTAAAGCTAGACAAAGATAAGTTAGTCGCATTTCGTGTCTGAAAGCTAGAAGAGAACAGTCCTAAGCAAATGAACCTGGGTTGGCTGGATTTTGCCCTGAGAAGAGGGGGTGTATAGAAGTATATAGTACTTCTAAAAAAAATGGGCCTAGGAGGACTGTCTCAGCTGCCTGGAGAGGCAATCTCCACCTCTGCTGCTTGACATCAAATCTTCTAATTAGAAAATCCAGTGATTTCCCCTTTAGACCTTATCCAAGTGGCTAAAATGCTCAGGAAGTCAAGCAGAATTATTTATCATTGTCAATTAATGTTTATGGCTCAATCACTGTATGCTGGCCATTTTATTGACAAGGCAACTTTCTATGAACCATGGTCCTCAGGATGTTGAGGATTAATGGAGCAAAACAGAAGATTTGGCAATTGGGTACGTAGCAGGCTGGATATTCTTCTGCATTTTCCAGGATATGGAAAACTGCTGGGATAACAACAAGCCCATTTTCCATAGAGTTCTACTTGGTTTGCATTATTTTATATCACTAACTGTGCTCTGCATTTATCTGCCTACTATATATGCTTATCAACACATGTAAGAAAATATATCATGAAGCCCATTCTACAAAGGAACAAAACTGGAACCCATGTCAGAACTTACCAAATACATTCATGAAAGCATGTGGACATATTTATGGGAAAAGTTGGGATATTATTGAGAACTCTTAAATGATACAAAGAGATACCAAAGAGTGTTAGGACACAGAAGCCAAAGGTACCTTTTAGGTGATACAGTCAAATGTTTCTCAAATGTTTTTAAACCATAGCACATTTTTTTTTCAATTGAAAGTTGATGCAGAAGCCCAGTATACAGAGGAATGCTTTCCCATATGAGGGTGAGGGGAAGGCCTTGCCTTCTTAACCTCCCTGAGTCACTTCATAGAATTGGAGACAGTTAGCAGGATCGTTTGCAAATCCATCTGCCTGGTATTAGGAAGCTGAGTCTCAGAGGAGCCCTGGGTGCATAGTTTAAGGAATTACAGCTAGAACTTGGTTCTACTGACTCCAGGCCCATTAAATCACATACTAGGAATCAGTTTTTCCCACGTCGAATTATGTGGGATCAGCGAAGGAAGAATTGCATGCTTATTGCTGTTGCTTTTGTATAGATCTTTCTGTTTCAAAAAGGGGTTGAATGGCTAGAAGCGACTGCATGCTTTTGCAACTTGGCCTTTTCTTCTGGTTTTGGGTGGAAGTCTACCTTACTTAGCTAAGAACTCAGATTCTTCCAGTCTTGTGTTAGGAAAATCACTTATGCCGGCATGTACTGCTATGTTTCAGGGACTTGGAATGTTCAGAACATTGGTGGATATATTGATAGGAAACTGACATGAACGAAATGTGTCAGGAGGGTTTGAACTATGGACTTCCGAACATTGTTCCAGAGAATCCCAAGATGAGGATTAGAAAGTGGATTCTGAATTATTAAGTTAAACAAGAAACTGTGTTAAAGTTTCTTCAGCCCTATTGACAACTCCGCAATTCACCTACCTGGCTCACCAACATCTCAGCATCTGTGCTGGCCTCCTCCCTTTCCCTGAACCTCATGTGTCTTGGCTGGGGCTGACATGTCTATTCCAGATGCCCTCCTCCTATGTCTCTTGACCCTGATATCTTAATATTTCAAATCTCAACTCTTCCTTAAAGCTTTTCAGATGCCCTTCTCAGCTCTCACATCCCTTCTGCTATTCCTCCAGACTAGCACTTCGAGATTGCCTCTTATTAGAGGTCTTCAGTGTATGTCCGTCTTCTGCCTTCTCAGTTATGAAGGGCTAATAGAGCTCTGGAAACATGTCATATTCATAACATTAGGCAAAATGCTTGCCCATACCACAGGCTCCCAAATCGTTGTTCAGTTGATAAGTTGTGTCTGACTCTTTGTGACCTGATGGACTGTAGCACACCAGGCTTCCTTGTCCTTCACCATCTCCTGGAGCTTGCTCAAACTCATGTTCATTGAGTCAGTGATGGCATCCAACTAACGCATCCTCCGTCATCCCCTTCTCCTGCCTTCAATCTTTCCCAGCATCAGAGTCTTTTCCAGTGAATCTGCTCTTCACATCAGATGGCCAAAGTATTGGAGCTTGAGCTTCAGCATCAGTCCT
Organism: Neotragus pygmaeus; assembly: GCA_006410875.1. Taxonomy (NCBI): domain Eukaryota; kingdom Metazoa; phylum Chordata; class Mammalia; order Artiodactyla; family Bovidae; genus Neotragus; species Neotragus pygmaeus. Next base: position 1,388,081 of record SJYV01024581.1, on the reverse strand, counting down.
TCTAGTGAATATTCAGGGTTGATTTCCTCTAGGACTGACTGGTTAGTCAAATATAATTATGCAAAATATATAGAAATAGCCTTTTTGTCTTTTTTTGATTACAAGTGACAATGGGGTTATAAGACAGATAATAGAGACAATCCTAATTATGGGAATGTTATAAAAACGAGATTTTGAAATTTTATATTTACAAGTAAATAATGGGGGTATTCAAGGAATTGAACCTATAAAAAATGTTGCCTGAATTTTGAGTATGTAGAACTTGAGTTGTTCAGCCTGTTTCTGTGGTTCTTTATTGAATTCTCCATTTTTAGAAATTATTTTTGAGCATTGCCTTCTCCAATTAACATATAATTTCTTGATTAGAGAATTTTTTTTAATTTTAAAAATTTTATCAAAATTTACTATTTTACTGTCTCTGACTTTATTTTCCTAGGAATTATGAAGGTATCGACAGGTATTATTTTATGTATCTAAATATACACATTATATATTTTATCTGTCTATCTATCTATTTATCTATCCGTCATCTGTCTTGGAGAAGGAAATGGCAACCCACTTCAGTATTCTTGCTTGAAGAACCTCATGGACAGAAAAGGCTGTAGGGTTATAGTCTATGAGGTCACAAAGAGTCAGAAATGACTGAGTGACTTAGCACAGCATCATCTGTTTGTCTGTCTGTCTACCTGTCAATCTATCTATCTTTCTATTTATATGAGAAATAGGAGCAGATTTAAAAAACTTTCATCTGTCTGTCTGTCTACCTGTCAATCACCTATCTTAAAAATTTTTATTATTATTATTTTTTACTTTACAATATTGTATTGGTTTTGCCATACATCAACATGAATCTGCCATGGGTGTACACGTGTTCCCAATCCTGAACCCCTCGCCCACCTCCCTCCCCATACCATCCCTCTGGGTGATCCCAGTGCAACAGCCCCAAGCATCCGGTATCCTGCATCGAACCTAGACTGGTGATTTGTTTCTTATATGACATTATACATGTTTCAATGCCATTCTCCCAAATCATCCCACCCTCTCCCTCTCCCACAGAGTCCAAAAGACTGTTCTATACATCTGTGTCTCTTTTGCTATCTTGCATACAGGGTTATCGTTTCCATCTTTCTCAATTTCATATATATGTATTAGTATACTGTATTGGTGTTTTTCTTTCTGGCTTACTTCACTCTGTATAATTGGCTCCAGTTTCATCCACCTCATTAGAACTGATTCAAATGTATTCTTTTTAATGGCTGAGTAATACTCCATTGTGTATATGTACCACAGCTTTCTTATCCATTCATTTATATGAGAAATAGTCAGGAGCAGGTTTAAAAAACTGGCATTTTGGTTCTTGCTTGATTATAGAATTTACTAGAAGGATAGTCAGTCACCCTGTTGGGCCTTCTGGAATAATTTTTCAAAATAGTGTATGTTAATTTGTAACAAAAAAGCGTATGACATTATAATTAAGGGCATGAACTTTGGAGTTAGACTGCCTGAGTTTAAATCACAATTCCACTACTTCTCAATTGTGTGAACAAGGGCAAGTTGTTTTAACTCTCTGTTTCCTTGATTGTAAAACGGGGATAACAATAGTACTTACCTCCTAGGGTTGCTGTAAAACTAAATGAGGTAATATTTTAACTGCTTAAAACAGTACCTGGAACTAGTTATACCATATAAGTGCTAGTTGTTATTATTCTAGAACCCTCTTTTTGACTCTCCCTTCCTATCTTTCTACCCATGATATGCTCTTTGGTATGTTCTTGAGTAGCAGTTACTTGGTTGAGATGAGCATGAGTAAATATAGGTATATGCACCTCAAAGAACACTACATATATACTTCTCTAGAGTAGGTGTTTGGAGAAGGGAATGGCAATCCACTCCAGTATTCTTGCCTGGAGAATCCCAGGGATGGAGGAGCTGCCGTCTATGGGGTCGCACAGAGTCGGACACGACTGAAGGGACTTAGCAGCAGCAGCAGCAGCAGCAGAGTAGGTGTTAATGCTGATGAGAAAGTTCTTATATCAAGAGTATTGTAGAAGTGTTGATGACCCTGCTCATAACTGGGAGTAGAATATATGAAGGAGTGATTAGAAATGCAGTCACCGCATTAAGGAAGTGTTCTGATAACACAGTGTGGGCTTTACTGTAGGCAGCTTTGGTGTTTTATTAAAGTATAAGCATAACTGCATATCTCAAACAGCCCTTCTAGATTGCAAGGCTTGCTGATGCTAAAGAAGTGCAAATATATACAATTAATGGGTGAATGATGGGGAGAATTGTTTGCTGAATCAGTGTTACACTGAGTTGCATCTGATTGATCATATTTATGGCTCTCTGGAAAACAATAAGCCTCCTGCATGTACTGAGATAGTTTTAATGATCCCATTGCTTGCCATCAGTCTGCATAATAAGACTCACCTTCATGGATCTTTTCCCTAAGTTCTGAAACTCTGCAGGATTTTTCCTTACCCTTTTTATATTTCTAAAGCGTGTGTGTGTTTAGTAGAGAAATGCTCCAAATTGTGCTTGCTGTGTTTGATTGGACATGTGGCTTTTCCACTCTGGGTTTTAAACAGATTTGCAGATTTAGGAGTTTGCAGACTACTTACTGCACTTAACCAGATAATTTAGCACCCACCAAAACTTTCCAGTTATGTTTTCTATGCTTACTCATAGATATAAATCCAAATTATATGTTTACTTTTATTTTTAATATTAATATTTACAGAAACAGAATTATGGATCCTTCATGCATAGGGTCAGTTAGGGCAAGAGAAAAATAAGAAGAAATGGAATATATATATATATATATATATATATATATATAATTTATGTATATATA
>SJYV01024581.1:1331815-1377921 GCA_006410875.1 Neotragus pygmaeus | reverse complement strand
TAAGAATTTTTGCATTTTAAATTCTTCAGTTCAGTTTAGTCACTCAGTCGTGTCTGACTCTGCGACCCGATGAATCGCAGCACGCCAGGCCTCCCTGTTCATCACCATCTCCGGGAGTTCACTCAGACTCACGTCCATTGAGTCTGTGATGCCATCCAGCCATCTCATCCTCTGTCATCCCCTTCTCCTCCTGCCCCCAGTCCCTCCCAGCATCAGATCCTTTTCCAATGAGTCAACTCTTCGCATAAGGTGGCCAAAGTACTGGAGTTTCAGCTTTAGCATCATTCCTTCCAAAGAAATCCCAGGGGCTGATCTCCTTCAGAATGGACTGGCTGGATCTCCTTGCAGTCCAAGGGACTCTCAAGAGTCTTCTCCAACACCACACTTCAAAAGGATCAATTCTTCGGTGCTCAGCCTTCTTCACAGTCCATCTCTCATATCCATACATGACCGCAGGAAAAACCATAGCCTTGACTAGCCGGACCTTAGTCGGCAAAGTAATGTCTCAGTATAAAACAATCTCTAGTAATATTAGAGGAGAATGAAAAAGTGATAAAACTTTCAGGGTTTTGTTGTCTGGCTTTTGGGTAGTCACTGGATCAATAAATCCAATTCCAACTGTAAGGTAACAAACAAGAGAACAACCAAAGGAATTAACTATTTTTAAAACAAAGCAGAAAAAGGTGTAAACGGGGGGAAAAGATTAGAAAAGAAATGAAATTGTACTCCTCTGAGACCAAGATGCCATGTTTGTAAAGCGGCAGTTAAAAGAAACTAGTGAAACGAAAATTAGATAGCAGAGTCATGTATGTTGTGAAGAACTGGAGCAAATCCACCTGTTCCCCGGGAGTCTGCCAGGAAGCACGCGTGTCCTGTGGACATGGAGCATCTTAGTTACTCTTGGTCCTCCGAAGGCTCTTTAAAGCCCCCAAGGGCTTAAAGATAACAATTTCTTTCTTCTGTTTTGCCATACTTCTTCGAATTTGGTAAGAGGACTTAGGAGCTTGCTAGCTCAGATGAAATCATTTATAACTTCTTGTCCAGTTTTCAGATAAAAAAGCCAATAGTATTTGGATAAGACATTTTTCATTAAAAAGAAAATACTCCAAGGCAGTGATTGACATTAAACAAACTGCTTATATCACAATTATGCCAGAGTCTCTGTTTTGCAAGAGGAAATGATCTGACACTTCCATTTATTAGTGAAGGCATTGAAGATTTCCAATCATTCTCAACATCTACTGTGATGACTATCAAATTGGGAATGGTCTTGCTGTCAGGGACATAGGAAATGAATGACTTCTTTCTCAAGGAATTGACTTAATTGGAATGAATTTTCTCTTTTTTTCCCCCTTCTAGTTAGAAAATCACGCTTGTGATTACATGAATATCCTGTTTTGATAGAGACTGTATTAACTTCGTTCAGTTGTCATAGCTCTTTAAACAGTAAAAAGGATGTCTTCTATATTTTTATCTGTCTTCTAATTTCTAGTAAAGATGACACAAAGTTAATCACTTACATATGGTTTTGAAATTTCCTTCATATTTACTGTTCTTAAATCTACCTAAAAATTCCCTTTGCTTTCCTTTTTACTGTGAATATGAAACTTTTTTCACAATGAATTCCATCTGGTGTTTCTTGTGTATATAGTGGTATAATATAAGTATTCTTTTTGTTCTGGGCCCCCTATTGCTTTATGCATCCTATTCATGACTTTTCTCTCTATGAATTATCTCTCAATTATAGCTGATAAAATTGTCCCCATTCTTTTTCAGGGTACAGAGTATACTTATATGTAGCAAAGCCATGTTTTAATAAAATATGGGCAATTCAATCGGTGTGACTCTCTTCCTCTTTCTCTTTAAAATTTGCTTTGGATTCATGCCAATTCAGAAGTGAAACTGGAAGATCTCCTAATAACTGTTTTCCTTTACTTACTGATTTGTGATAGAATGTTATACACATCTTTTGGTTCTGTGCTTTTAATAATAACTTAAAAACCTCCATTAAATCAACTATTTAATATGAAGTGATGGAAATATTTAAAATAAAATTTCCCTGTTCTTTTATTGTGGTCAAATACTTGCAACAAACTTCACCATTTTAATCATTTTAAGTGTATAGTATAAATTAGTATATTCACATTGTTGCGCCATCATTACCACCATTTATCTTCAGAACCTTGCTATCACCCCAAACTGAAACTGTGTACCTGTTAAAAAAAACTCCTCATCTACCAGCCCTTGTTGTTCAGTCACTAAGTTATGCCAGACTCTTTGCGACCCCGTGGACTGCAGCACACTAGGCTTCCCTGTCCTTTACTATCTTCTAGAGTTTGGTCAAATTCATGTCTATTAAATCGGTGATGCCATTCAACGATCTCATCCTCTGTCACCCCCTTCTTCTCCTTCCCACAATCTTTCGCAGCATCCAAGTCTTTTGCAATGAGTCGGCTCTTCACATCAAGTGGCGCAAGTATTGGAGCTTCAGCTTCAGCATCAGTTCTTCCAATGAATATTTAGGATTGGTTTCCTTTAGGATTGGCTAGTTCAATCTCCTTGCAGTCCAAGGGACTTTCAAGAGTCTTCTCCAACACCACAATTCCAAAGCATCAATTGTTTGGTGTGAAGCCTTCTTTATGGTCCAACTCTCACATCCATACATGACTACTGGATAAACCATAGCTTTGAATATGAAGACTTTGGTGGCAAAGTCATGTCTCTACTTCATAATATGCTCTCAGGATTGTCATAGCTTTCCTTCAAAGGAGCAAATGTCTTTTAATTTCATGGCTGCAGTCACTGTCCACAGGGATTTTGGAGCCCAAGAAAATAAAATCTGTCAGTTTCCCCCTTTCCCCCATCTCTTTGCCATGAAGTGATGGGACCAGATGCCATGATCTTAAATTTTTGAATTTTGAGTTTCAATACAGCTTTTTCACTCTCCTTTTTCACCCTCATCAAGAGGCTCTTTAGTTTCTCTTCACCCAACTGTGTACCTATTAAACAATTCCCCATCTGCCCAGCCCTTGTTAACCACTATTTTACTTTCCATCTCTATGAATTTGACTATTTTGGGTGCTTCATATAAGTGGAATCATATCATATATATATATATATATANCTCCAGTGTTCTTGCCTGGAGAATCCCAGGGACGGGGGAGCCTGGTGGGCTGCCGTCTGTGGGGTCACACCGAGTCAGACACGACTGAAGCGACTTAGCAGCAGCAGCAGCAGCAGCAACAGCATTAAGGAGATGAGCTCTCCAAACTGGTCCTGCACTTACCTTCAGTTTCCAACTCTGTCATCACGAGAGAGGTCAAACTTAATGCCATCAAAATTTATTTCTGAAGGCCTTGTAAGTGGATCGGCACTGAAAACATGAGATGGTCTAGACGACCCATCTTGATTTAAATTAGATTCTATTCTGCAAACTCTACCCTGCCAGCCCAACCCTCGACCAACACTGAGTCAAGTTATGTAAGTTAAGGAAATCAAAATATATTGCAGTAATTAATTAACTGAAATTATTCCCTCTGTATCTTGCATGTGTATGTGTGTACACTCATAAAACGAAGTGATTTTTCATGGTAACATTAATAACTAATTTCCATAAGTCATAGTATAGATCACAAAGACTTTTTCATACTTTCCTAACAAACATGTTTAATGTTTACTGATTACCGTATTAATGTTTAGTCCCACATTTAGATGCTGTAATTCAGGCTCAGTGAGATTAACTCCCTCCCATTCACAAGGAAAGTGAGTGGTGCTACTGGGCCCCAGCGCAGTCCCATTGTGTAGGCCCCATCTCCCTCTGTCTTCCTAATTGCCCCCCAGTGGCACAGGAAGCTGTGTCTGGGCTGTGTGCAGTCCCAGTCTGATGTACTAATCAGCAGATGCAGTGCCCTCCTTCTTTTAATTTGATCTTCCAAGAGACTTTTCCCCATGTCCAACACTCTTAAGGACCAGACAATTGACCTACACATTGTGATGCTCTGGTGAGGGTCAGACACTTCCCATGTCCAGCAAAGAGCTCCTGGCAGGCTGCAGCAATTAAGGATCAGGAACTCTTTTTCTCTCACCAAAACTGGGTCACATTACAGATAGTGGGGAGAGATAGTGTGCAACTAGTTCCGAGTGGCAGCTGACCAAGTTCTGCTGCTGGCAACGAACGTGGAAAACGGCTTTATGGTAAAGTCCAACGTGAAACTGCAAATGATTAAAATAATAATGAAAAATGCTGCCAATGGTGTTTGTAAAAAAACATTTTCAGATGTAGGGAACGTCGTGTAAAGCATTTCGGATTACTCTGTGGTCTTTGAACGGTGTCTCTGTGCCTGGTCTGTACAGGAAACACAGCGAAAGGGAAGAAGCAGAAACCTCAGCTCTGTGCTTTCCTGACTCTTGGAGCCTCACATTCCCAAGAGTATTGTCATAGTGGTTTCAAGTTTTTGTTTTTGTTGTTTTAAACGGAGCTTGGCAGAGCTGTAGAAGCAACCCTTGCTGGACAAGTGTGTCGGCAGAGCTGTGTTCTGCTGGTCATGCAGGGCTGCCAGTCGGGGAGCATGCCCAGCTGTGCAGACACCTCTCTCAGCCCCTCCTCCTTGTCTCCTATTTTCCAGGGCACTTTGATCCTCTCTCATTTCCACTCCAAATTGGTCCCTGTGTATACTGTGTCAACTGGCACACAGCTATTAAAGAAATATTTTGCTAATAATATCCTAGCTGTTTTGAATTCTCCACAGCCTCTTCTGTCCTATCTGTGCATAACGGTGATTGTTCTAAATCCCATCATTTACCCTTGCCAATAGGAGCTCAACTGCTTCATTTTCTGTTCAATTTATCACCAAACATCGTGAGTCCAAAGAGTTCAAAGGTTTGCAAAAAGCTTTTTATTAACTAGCATTTTCTGTTAACAGTTTGAAAGATAATTATTAAAAAATGTTTATAGTGGTTTGCTAATTTGCTAACGTGCTAATTTGCCCAATGTGCTTAGGCAAATTGTAATTTGAAAAAGCAAATCTTATCATGAAATACTTTATTTGTTTATTTTTATTGGATTATAGTTGCTTTATAATATTATGTTAGTTACCTTCATGGAATGGCTCAAAATACTCTGACTAGCTGTGTTCCACTGGACGAGTTGCTAGACATTTCCAGACATCTATTCTGCATCAGAAATAAAGAGTGAAGACTTTCACTTGCTTCCAGGCATTAACATGCAGCAGTTTTATAAATTTATAAAACAAAAAGCAAACTTGGGCTATTGCCTGAGGACTCCTAGCAGTTACATTTCAGATGCTCTTGGCTGTGTATTTCTAGAAATCAATTTTCTTTTTTGTTCTCTTTCAGCTTATTTTGAAAATCAATCTCTGGATTTCTTCTGGCTCCTTTCCACTGCAGCCCGGCTCCACTTGTTTATTTCTGGAAGCCAGCAGCTTCTAAATTAGTTTTGAAACAAAACTATATCAGCTACCTAGATCTGCATGCGAAGTTTCAGCAACGGGATTTTATAGAAGAGTAATTTTTAAGGCAGTGAGCTTCTGTCCTTTGTTTTCTTTTTTAGACCATTGAACCATTGTCATACACAAAATTTCTGTGTTTTGTTTGAATTGGGTGACTTGGTTTACATGCATGTTTTATCATTATACATTGACTTTATCTGGAACATAATTTTGTAAGAGTTCTGTTTGAGTAAGAATGTTTCTATTATGCCTAGGCCTCTTTTTTTCCTATGGAAATATGCTTTCAAATGTTATAGTGGAAGTTTCTTGGAAAATAGGATTAAAATGAAAACATCTCATTCTGAAAGCAACTTTTCAATAATACTATATGCAAGACTTTGATAAGGTTTTTAGGCTTTTTCTATCTCATAGGATGGTTTATAGTTTGAGAGAAAATTCTATTCCCTGGAGGCAGGATACTTTTTTATTTCATAAAGGAGGATATCTAGACTTTAAATTCAACAGCTTTGGATTTTAATCTCATGCTGCCCTTAGCTGAATGATCTTAGACAAGTCATTTGGTCTTTTTGAGCCTCAGTTTTTTACCTGTAAATTGAGGACAGTAATAATTATTTCCCAATATTAGAGCTAAATGACATCTAACCTACAGGAGGCATTAAAGAAATGGCATTGGGATGAATGCTTTTCTATTAAGAAATGAGAGAGATTTTAGTTCTGCTAGCCTCAGGATATTATTTTTTGCTTTGTACTTGAAGTAAAAATTCACTGGATACAATTGTGCGATTTAACTATCACTTAGTAAATCTGGCTTTAAATGATATCTACTAGTGGTTTTCTTCATTCCTTTTATCACAGCCTTAGCCTTCTTAAAAATTAACTGTCAGCAAACCAAGTCAGTGATGTAGTAGATACTTTTTTTTAATCCCAAACAATACTACCAGTATATAGTCTGCGTTCCCTTTATATGCTCCATTTGCTTCTTTGCTGGTTTTCAGAACCTGAATCAAAAGCATTTCTCTCTTTTTCTCCCCCTCTCACTTCCATGTGTTTCATTTTTCCTCTCATTCAACATGTATTTGTTGAATGTCATTACTGGCCAGACACTGTCCTAGGCCCTGTGGTGAAGCCCTGAACAAACTAGGAGGCCTCCTTTAAATAAGAAGCTCAGAGAGGGTAGCATTTAGGATAAGCAGTCTTGAGAATATTTAATATGACATAAATTTCTACCGAAGGCAATCATTTTTCTGGAATGTAGAGCCTGCAATATGATGTAAAGTATGTACATAAACAGTTCTGTAATTTCTTTTTCTCTCTGTCTCTCCAACTAGATACCTAAACAAATTCTGACTAGTAGGGGTATTTCAGGAGGCCATGGAGAAAAGGGAAGTTTAGAGATTATACTCTAGACTGATAAGAAAAAAATAAGGGCAGAAAGTTTCAGTACATGCCTATATTTATGGTGCCAGAGTTGAAATTTAAACCAGGACTTGAGATTCTTATTTTGGTATTATTTCTTACAAACTACACTGCTTCTGAAACTTTTGGAGCTCTGCCATGTTTGACTGAGTTGACCAAGGAGGTAGAAAATATTTACATATTCTGGGAGCCACACTAAGTGCTGGAAGCAAGAAATAATCCCCGATCTCATGGGGTATCAAGCGGAAAAAGCAAACCATTCAATTAGTCTTGGAGCCTGTTATGCTTCAGGTGTTACCTGGGCACAGAATGTGTATAAAAGTCAATGACCTTGTTCATTTATTCATTCTTGAAGGAGGAGGTGATAACTTTGCAGGGCAGTAAGATATCATTGAACCAATATTCACTGATAACCTATCATGTTCCAGGTATTATACTGAAAACTAGGATATAATGCTGATGACATGGACTTGAGTCCCACTCTCATGTAGACTACTTCTTGCAGAAATGTAAAGATTAAGTCTGTAAATATATAATTATTTGTATAAGGTATATGAAGTACTTGTGTTTTATTTGCCTATGTTATAGCAATCCTGTGAGTAACAGCCCAACACAGGATGGTCTCCTTCACCGCAGGGTCATAAGGCTTTTACAGCATCATCTTATTCTCCATGAGCATTCCAGCAGGAGTCCAACAAAACAGGCACGGCTGCCATTTTCTGCTGCTACCCTGACACCTACATGAATGGGGGTGGTGCTGCCTTCTGACCCCTTTAGCAAGGTTTCTGAAACCTCCAGTCAGATAATCACACTGCAGTCACCGTGGTAACTGAGGCTTGGGTCTAAACCAACCTTTCACCGTGGTAACTGCAGCTTGGGTCTAAACCAACCTTATCCCTTCTGGACCAGCTGTTAGGCTGCAGAGGAGACACATAAAATTTATGGACTTCATATTCTTGTAGCACATTTTTATTGAAGAATTCAAGGCACTCTGGATTTTTTATTTCCTTTAATTTAAAAATAGCCCAAGATTTAATGTGGAAATGGTAGTTTTCTTGTTTACAAAGTGGAGAAGGCTGAGTACAGGGTCCCTTCCTTCATGCTACAGCTCTGTTCCTGCAAAATGACACCTAAGCAGGTGCTTGCAAATCAAGCAGGTGACAATGATGATACAATTGGCAAAGTAAAGAAATTCTATAGCGAAGGTGCTCATGAAATGTGCTATTTCTCCTTTTACTTTTTAATTGAAAATTCAACTTCATGTGTGCCTGGCATCAGGAAGTATGATGTGCCTAAACTACATTTCTTAGACTAGAATTGTTAGTAGAAGTTTCAATCCAGGGCTCTTTGCTCTGGATTTTGTTGAAATGTCAGTGACAAATAGAGTTTCCTCAGTGGCTCTGTGGTAAAGAATCTGCCTGCAAGGCAGGAGTTGCAGGAGGAGCAGGTTCAGTTCCTGAGTTAGGAAAATCCCCCGGAGAAGGGCATGGCAACCCACTCCACTATACTTGCCTGGAGAATCCCATGGATAGAGGAGCCTGGCAGGCTACAGTCCATAGGGTCGCAAAGAGTCAGACACAGCTGAAGCAACTTGGAAGGCAAGCATGCACACAGTGGCAAATGAACTTCCATTTGTCTGTAGAAAAAAATAAAAATAAAGCTTCTAAGGTTGGTCAACAAGACTTTTCAGAATATGGAAATCACTTATACTTCCAATCTTATTTTTCTACTGTTGGCTATTTTTCTTTAGCCAATTAAAGTGTATTTATTGCCAGTTCCTATTTATTGTTGACTTCCCTGGTGGCTCAGATGGTAAAGCATCTGTCTACAATGCAGGAGACCCAGGTTCGATCCCTGGGTTGGNTTCTACTGTTGGCTATTTTTCTTTAGCCAATTAAAGTGTATTTATTGCCAGTTCCTATTTATTGTTGACTTCCCTGGTGGCTCAGATGGTAAAGCATCTGTCTACAATGCAGGAGACCCAGGTTCGATCCCTGGGTTGGGAAGATCCCCTGGAGAAGGAAATGACAATCCACTCCAGGAATATTTCCTGGAAAATCCCATGGATGGAGGAGCCTGGTAGGCTACAGTCCATGGAGTCGCCAAGAGTCGGACATGGCTGAGCGACCACTTTATTGCCAGTTCCTCAGACCCCAGTTCTGCAGATTGGTGGGTAGGTCTGAAAGGTATGGACACACTTGTCACCAATAAGCACAAAATGTGGCAGATATATAAGGAATTACTCTGCTCCTCTGAGCCTTAAGTGCCTGGGGTGGGTCCCTGGGTGCCCCTGTGACCCCAAGCCTCTTCGTTGCCCCCTGGAAATCTGCCCTGTAGTGTCCTGTTGGGCTTGAGCCAACTCAGAACCTGACCCTTTCCAGCCAGTCTCTTCTCCTGGCCTTTGGTTCTTGCACCTTCTTAGCTAGCAAAGCTGCTTGTGAATCGCTCTGATACTCATCCTCTAGCAACATACAGCTTCTTTTTTTTCTTGTCTCTAGAACTGTGCTCATAGTATGCTCCTGCCTAGGATGTCTTAGACAATGAAACTTCCACATCTTAGAAGGCTCAAGCACAGGTTGATCCCCCTAGAAATGCTTCCCCAGTCCACAAGGTAGGTAAATTTTCTTCCTTTATTATTTTACAGAAAGTGGAATTCTAATTTCCTATTTGTATATATATTTATAATAAGATCCTAATTCTTTTTTTTCATTTTTATTATTGGTAATTTATGTCTTTTCTTTCTTAAATTTTATTTTACTTTACAATACTGTATTGGTTTTGCCATACATTGACATGAATCTGCCACGGGTGTATACAAGCTCCCAAGACATATGGATGGCTAACAAACACATGAAAAGATGCTCAACATCACTCATTATCAGAGGAATGCAAATCAAGATCCTACTTCTAACCCATCCCATTCTCACCCTACTAGGCTTTCAGATTCCTAAGGATAAGGACCAAAGGACCAAAGTATTCATCTTGGCATACCCAACATATCTAAGATATGTTAGGCTATCAATAACCTCAGATATGAAGATAACACCACCCTTATGGCAGAAAGTGAAGAGGAACTCAAAAGCCCCTTGATGAAAATGAAAGAGGAGAGTGAAAATGTTTGCTTAAAGCTCAACATTCAGAAAACGAAGATCATGGCATCTGGTCCCATCACTTCACGGGACATAGATGGGGAAACAGTGGAAACAGTGTCAGACTGTATTTTTGGGGGCTCCAAAATCAATGCACATGGTGATTGCAGCCATGAAATTGAAAGATGCTTACTCCTTGGAAGAAAAGTTATGACCAACCTAGATAGCATGTTGAAAAACAGAGACATTACTTTGCCAACAAAGGTCCATCTAGTCAAGGCTATGGTTTTTCCAGTGGTCATGTATGGATGTGAGAGTTGGACTATGAAGAAGGCTGGGTACCAAAGAATTGATGCTTTTGAACTGTGGTATTGGAGAAGACTCTTGAGAGTCCCTTGGACTGTGAGGAGATCCAACCAATCCATTCTGAAGGAGATCAGCCCTGGGATTTCTTTGGAAGGAATGATGCTAAAGCTGNAAGAAAAGTTATGACCAACCTAGATAGCATGTTGAAAAACAGAGACATTACTTTGCCAACAAAGGTCCATCTAGTCAAGGCTATGGTTTTTCCAGTGGTCATGTATGGATGTGAGAGTTGGACTATGAAGAAGGCTGGGTACCAAAGAATTGATGCTTTTGAACTGTGGTATTGGAGAAGACTCTTGAGAGTCCCTTGGACTGTGAGGAGATCCAACCAATCCATTCTGAAGGAGATCAGCCCTGGGATTTCTTTGGAAGGAATGATGCTAAAGCTGAAACTCCAGTCCTTTGGCCACCTCATGCGAAGAGTTGACTCATTGGAAAAGACTCTGATGCTGGGAGGGATTGAGGGCAGGAGGAGAAGGGGACGACAGAGGATGAGATGGCTGGATGGCATCACTGACTCAGTGGACGTGAGTCTGAGTGAACTCCAGGAGTTGGTGATGGACAGGGAGGCCTGGCATGCTGTGATTCATGGGGTCGCAAAGAGTTGGACACGAATGAGTGATTGAACTGAACTGAAGATATCATTAGATTCTCAATAAATGTCCCTTGGATGACAGTGCTCTTTGATTACTAACTAGGATCTTTGTCAACCTGGAAAATCTCTTTGAGAACCATGACTCTTACTCAGTGGTCATGAGTTCTCAGACAGATCCATCCCTCCAGGTCAGAGGTCAGTAACACAGGCCTCTAGGAGGCAAGTGATGGACATGGGGGAAGCTGATTTGGGCTCGCAATGCCATTGAAGCTGGCCATTGCTCCATGCCACAGAGACACTGGGAGGTCAGACACAGATTGGACTCCTTAATCCCAACCTGCCGTGTGGAGTGGGGCAATGTAGGGAGAATCTAGATGCGAGGATTGTACTGTGGCTCCACTTAAACAATGCAGTCCTGTGAGGAAGCCAGTCAGGCTGTTAGAGCAATGAAGGCTCTGGAAAAATCTAGGTAGAATGGGAAGAAAGGCTTTCAGGTCAGTAGGAAATGGGGTTGGGCTAACAGGTTGAGGCAGAAGCCCAAACCACATGATGGAGGTGAGCAAAGGGTGGTGGGAGGGGGAGAGAATGAGAGAAAAGGAGGTGGGGAGACAAAAAAGGGAAATTAAGAGGTAGCAAGGTTAGCAGAGAGAGAGAAGGGAGAAAGAACTGAAGAGAAGAGAAGACAGAGGAGAGAAATGGAGATGAGAAAGAGACGAGGGAAGATAAAAGAGATTAGAAGGGAGAAAGCAGAGATGGTAAGTGGACACCAGAAAGCTCATCCCTGTACACCACCTGCCTGAACAAAATCCAGCCCAGGAGTCACCCTAAGGGAGTGGGTCAAATAGCATAATATACCCCTAAAATCACTGATAGCCTTCAACTTATTTTGACACAGACAAACGGGATTTTCTCACCTCTTGTAGAGTGTGAATAAAAGTATTTTAAGAAAATCTGGCTACAGTTAATTAACATGCTACATACATTATTCACCATATACATTGCATATATTATGTGTATATTATGTATGTATTCTTCATTAGACCAAAAATGCAATGTGATTGTTATGCGAACAAAGCTTCAAAACTAATTTCCTAACAACCCACTGTACCGCCTGATTCTACCTTAACCATATTGCTAGATCCCCAGTTACAGTTCTGGGTTGGCTAGAGTCCTAGTCACAATCAGCTTGTAGATGTGAGTCTGCAAATGCATTTCTTGGCCTCTTGGCTTCCCAGGTGCTACCAGTGGTAAAGTACCCACTTGGCAATGCAGGAGATGGCAAGAAACATGAGTTCGATCCCTGAGCTGGGAAGATCCACTGGAGAAGGGTATTCTTGTCTGGGGAATCCCATGGACAGAGGAGCCTGGCGAGTTACAGTCCATGGGGCTACAAAGAGTCAGATACTGAAGTGAGTTAGCATGCACCCTTGGGTCAAAATTTAGAAGGTGATCTTGCAGGTTTTTTTTTTTTTTAATAAAACAAAAATTTTATCAACTTAATGCTAAGCTTCTGCTTAAAATTTTTCAGTGGCTATCCATAGCTTTCTTTCTAAAATTTTTTTAAAATTCATTTTTATTGGAATGTAGCTGATTTATAATATTGTGTTAGTTTTTGCTATACTGCAACATTAATCAGTTATACATGTATTTACTCTTTTTCAGATTATTTTGCCTTATGGGTCATTAGAGAGTATTGAATAGAATTCCTTATGCCATACATTTAGGTCCCTGTCTATTTTATACATTGTAGTGTGTATATGTGGAGAAGGCAATGGCACCCCACTCCAGTACTCTTGCCTGGAAAATCCTATGGACAAAGGAGCCTGGTAGGCTGCAGTCCATGGGGTCACTAAGAGTCAGACAGGACTGAGTGACTTCACTTTCACTTTTCACTTTCATGCATTGGAGAAGGAAATGGCAACCCACTCCAGTGTTCTTGCCTGGAGAATCCCAGGGACGGCGGAGCCTGGTAGGCTGCCGTCTATGGGGTCACACAGAGTCGGACATGATTGAAGCGACTTAGCAGCAGCAGCAGCAGTATATATATGTCAGTCCCAACCTTCCAATTTATCCTTTTACTCCTTCTTTCCTTGGCAACCATAAGTTTGTTTTATACATCTGTGTCTCTATTTCTGTTTTGCAAATAGATTAATTTTACCATTCTTTTAGATTCCACATATAAGCAATATCATATGATACTTGTCTTTGACTGACTTGCCTCAGTATGACAATCTTGATGCAGTTTCAACATCCAAAAGAACAGCAATGAGTCATTCATTCTTGCACTCTCATTATTAGATACAATATAGATCAATACAAATAAAACTCGCAAGGCTGCTGTGAAGAAGTGAGACCAGCACTGGGAGCAGTGGCTTACGTGGAGTGATATTTAATATTGTCTATTATCACTTTTATTTTCATTTGTTTAGTGCTTACACATTATAGTGCAATACCTTACCTGGTCTTAAACACCTGTAAGATAGACAGAGTCAGCGTAACAACCTGGCTATACTAATGAGGAAACTGGAGTTTCTGTCTAGTCAAGGCTATGGTTTTTCCCGTGGTCATGTATGGATGTGAGAGTTGAACTGTGAAGAAGGCTGAGCACCGAAGAATTGATGCTTTTGAACTATGGTGTTGGAGAAGACTCTTGAAAGTCCCTTGGACTGCGAGGAGATCCAACAAGTCCATTCTGAAGGAGACCAGCCCTGGGTGTTCTTTGGAAGGAATGATGCTAAAGCTGAAACTCCAGTACTTTGGTCACCTCATGCGAAGAGTTGACTCATTGGAAAATACTCTGATGCTGGGAGGGATTGGGGGCAGGAGGAGAAGGGGACGACAGANCTATGGTGTTGGAGAAGACTCTTGAAAGTCCCTTGGACTGCGAGGAGATCCAACAAGTCCATTCTGAAGGAGACCAGCCCTGGGTGTTCTTTGGAAGGAATGATGCTAAAGCTGAAACTCCAGTACTTTGGTCACCTCATGCGAAGAGTTGACTCATTGGAAAATACTCTGATGCTGGGAGGGATTGGGGGCAGGAGGAGAAGGGGACGACAGAGGATGAGATGGCTGGATGGCATCACGGACTCAATGGACATGAGTCTGAGTGAACTCCAAGAGATGGTGATCAACAGGGAGGCCTGGCGTGCTGCGATTCATGGGGTCACAAAGAGTCGGACACGACTGAGCGACTGAACTGATACACAGGAAGGAAAGCAGTCCCAGAAGCCTTCCAGTCACCTAGTTCAACATTGCCTATACTCTTAGGAGTCACAGCCAATGAGACCAGCCAGAGAGAAATGATTATTTCTGAATGGTCACAAAATAATATATAGTATATCTCCTGACAGCTCTCTCATAAATGATTTCACAGCTGTGTATTGCTTGATATAATTTAAAAATTTTATTTTCAGCCAGGGTTTATTTCTGTGCTCTTTCTCCATTATCTTTTAAAATTGGGAGAGCAATATGAAAATGTTAAGGCCATGGGGTCACTACGAACCAGGGTTCAAAATAAAACTGGCTTCAGATCTGCTCCCAATTATATTAGGGTGTGTAAAACTGACATTTGGTGGGGATTTTGCGGTTTTAAAATTATCTTGTGTTATCTTGTGAGGTGAAAAGACCAGGTGGTGAATCAAGGAGTGAAATGAAGACAACCAATTCCTAACTTGCTCTGTGTCTCTTGACAAGCCTTTTAATATCCATACATCATTGTCTTCCAAATCGGGAACCTCAAATCAGGGGTGAACATCAGGAGAGCAATGGCATGGGGCTCTGTGATTTCTAGCAGTCACCACACACGCTGGAGCAATCTGTGCATGAGCAATTTTCACATAGACACGTGAGGAGGTTGGATTTAAAGGTTCAGGTTCCCACAGATGGATACAGTCTAAGTCCTGAGGTGGATGTTGTACACAGAGTTTCATTCACTGGCTGCTTTGGGGTTTTAGGGGATTTTCCCAGGGATCCTGCTATGGGTGTAGCTACTTCTGCAAGTGGATACATATTAATTCTCCCTCAGCAACCTCTGAAGGATTGCTGAGGAAAAGCTTGAGCAACTGGCATCAATTCAGGCATAAGATTTTCCTACACAAGGTCTATAGCCAAGCACTGGCTATGCCTTGTTCATCTTCTGGAAACCCTGGGAGGCCTTTCCTAAGGCATTTCTGGAGTATTTTTAGTGTGTGCAACCTGAGGGAATAAAGAAATGGAAGTCTAAAGAGACTGCGTCTCTCATAACCATATTCTTCTTCATCAAGTTAGCCATGATGTTTATACCCTTAGATAAGAATGTTACAAAATTCCACTGAGAGACAGGATAGTCTCTCAACCCTCCATGATATTAAAGCTCCTCAGAACAATCATTTTAGAATAAAATTTGCTCAGGGACTGATTCATATTTCAAATTTATGGTTCTGTTCTTTATTGATATTCACTGCCTAGGTGATCTCATCTAGTATTGAGGTTTTAAGCACTGTCTGCGTGTTCACACTGGCCTGGACCTTTCTTCTAAACTTCAGATTGTATTTCCAGTCACCTACTTTATGCCTCCAAAGCATCTCAAACCTAGTCCAAATAGAATTCCTGTTTTTTCCTTCTAAACATGTTCTTTTCAATGACATCTCCAACTCCATGGATGACACCTTCCTTCTTAAGTTACTCAATCCAAAAACATGGGATTCTTCTTTTTTCCTTCTTCCACAACCCCTATTTAACTTCTCAGAAATTCCTATCAGATTTACTTAAAAAAAGAAAGGTTTCCAAAATCTGGTCACTTTGTGCTAATACCACTACTTGGAGCTGGTCCAAGCCAACACTGCCTTTCAACTATATTATTGTTTTTTAATTTTTTTGACTGGGCTGGGTCTTAGTTGCAGTATGTAGGACCTTCATCGTGGCGTATGGGCTCTTAATTTAGGCATGTGGGATCTAGTTCTCTGACCAGGGATGGAACCTGGGTCCCCTGCATTGGGAGGACAGAGTCTCAGCCACTGGACCATCAGGAAGTTCCCATCTAGATTGTTGTAATTCTGTGTGATCTGTGTGATTCTTTAAAAATGTAAATCAGAATCAAGCTTTCTGGAATCTTCCCAATATATGGACAGTAAAACAAAACCCTTACAGTAACCTACAATATCCTATAATATGTGCAACTTTCCTCACTTCTCTGTGCTCATTTCTCATTTCTCACCCTCTGTTCTAGGTATAGGGTTACATGCCCTTCCTTCAGGATGCCATCTCTGTATTTTTTGCTGCCTTTTCCTGAAATGCCCCTTCACTAGATCATCAAAGTGATCTTCTATATTTGTCTTTCAACTTTTGGATTCTGCTAACTGCTTTCTCCCCTCATTGCCACCTTTGGACTAGGGGTGGTAACAAAAGTCTGGAAAAATACATTATCACTTGTGGTTCTTCCTAAATCTCATTTTAGTAAATTGTCCTTTTGTAATAAGCTTCCTTTGAATTATTCTAATTTGAATGTGCTGTCTCTTTCCTGTTGTGACCCTGAGTAATGCAATAATTAGTTTTACATTCTGCATTTATTGGTACTGGAAGTGGCCACTGGAAATAGACCTTCTAAATGGGATTCTGACATTAAGTTTCTCCTAAATTCATGGATCACAGGATAATCATCCTGCTTGGGCAAAGTGGGTACAGAAGTATTTCTATTACCCAGAGTGTCATGATGGTGGTAGAGAATGATTTACAGATGGAGAGCATTGCAGTAGGAGATCACTATGGCAATAACAAAGATTATAAAGCTGACTTCTTTCTCTCAGGGGCTTACTTAGGGAAAAAAGAAATTAAGAGATACAAATTTATATAACACATGTGGAAAACAAGAAGGCCACAGTGGAAGCTTTGAAGGAGTTCCTCATTTCCCACTGTTACTGTTTGGCTAAGGCACAAGCCCAGGATGTGATTATAAAAGGTGGGAGATTGCAGCATCCATCAAATTCTCAAGTATGTCCCCAGGTTTCTCATTTGAAAAGAAGCTGGTAGAAAATCTGAGGCAGGGATTGTGACATTTGAGCAGCCATTGGGCTGAGGACTTTGATGCTGTTAAGTCACTCATTTGTTTCTGACTGTTTGTGACCCCATGGACTGCAGCATGCTAGGCTTCCCTGTCCTTAACTCTCTCTTGTAATTTGTTCAAACCCATGTCCATTTAGTTGGTGATGCCTTTCAATCATCCCATTCTCTGTTGCCCCCTTATCCTTCTGCCCTGAGTCTCTTCCAGCATCAGGGTCTTTTCCCATGAGTCCAGGACTCTGATCCTTTAAATTCTCTTGAAATTCTCTTGCCTGAGGAGGTAGTCTCTGCTCCATCTCCTCCCTCTGAATAGTCTTTGCATAAATTTTTTTCAGTGATTTAACCTAAGGCAGTTGCCTCATAGCCTGATGCTGATTTCCCTTAGGACCCAACCTCACCAACTCTCATTCCTTCTAGACCTATATAACGAGAATTATTTTCCAACATAGCACAGTTTGAGAACTTCAAGACCTGACTCCACGAGAAAAGAGCATATAGAAAAGAAAAGAAGAGCCAGCCAATCTCTATCAGCAGATGTCTCTTTAGTCAAATTGTTTAGGAAGACCCAAAGAACCCACCATTCACCAAAGGAGTAAGAAATGCATTGATGTGGGGACAGCAGATGCTTGAGAAGTTCTATGATGGCTCCTTTGATGAGAGATGATGGAGAGGATGATGCAATGTAAGGAGTTCACTGACTGCAGAGTGAGTAGTGGAAATCTTAGATGTGTAGAGGAAGTTTAATAGCAATTAACTGCTAAAAAGCCTCTTGATGAAAGTGAAAGTGGAGAGTGAAAAAGTTGGCTTGAAGCTCAACATTCAGAAATGAAGATCATGACATCCGGTCCCATCACTCCATGGGAAATAGATGGAGAAACAGTGGAAACAGTGTCAGACTTTATTTTTTGGGGCCCCCAAATCACTGCAGAT
Organism: Neotragus pygmaeus; assembly: GCA_006410875.1. NCBI lineage: Eukaryota > Metazoa > Chordata > Mammalia > Artiodactyla > Bovidae > Neotragus > Neotragus pygmaeus. The sequence continues at coordinate 1,360,021 of SJYV01024581.1, read as the reverse complement.
GGCGATTGCAGCCATGAAATTAAAAGACGCTTACTCCTTGGAAGAAAATTTATGACCAACCTAGATAGCATATTAAAAAGCAGAGACATTACTTTGCCGACTAAGGTCTGTCTAGTCAAGGCTATGGTTTTCCTGTGGTCATGTATGGATGTGAGAGCTGGACTGTGAAGAAGGCTGAGCGCCGAAGAATTGATGCTTTTGAACTGTGGTGTTGGAGAAGACTCTTGAGAGTCCCTTGGACTGCAAGGAGATCCAACCAGTCCATTCTGAAGGAGATCAACCCTGGGATTTCTTTGGAAGGAATGATGCTGAAGCTGAAACTCCAGTACTTTGGCCACCTCATGCAGAGAGTTGACTCATTGGAAAAGACTGATGCTGAGAGGGACTGGTGGCAGGAGGAGAAGGGGACGACAGAGGATGACATGGCTGGATGGCATCACCTACTCGATGGATGTGAGTCTGAGTGAACTCCAGGAGTTGGTGGTCAACAGGGAGGCCTGGTGTGCTGCGATTCATGGGATTGCAAAGAGTTGGACATGACTGAGCGGCTGAACTGAACTGAACTGAACTGTCAGAGACGAGCTGAGTGTTATAAGAAATTATAGGATTTGAATGATAAGCACAGAATTTGGACTCAAGGGGTCTGTGACAATAATTGTTTGTTGAGGGAGTTCTCATGGAGCATTCTATTAATGAGTTATTTGACATATATAAGTGGAAAAATTATTGGTCCAAAATACAGAAACCCAACTTGAATCTTTGAGGTGAATTTCATGCCTTCCTATTCAGGTTCTAAATCTAAACTGATTTATACACCTGAAGTCTGTTAACTGAGGAATAGTCCAGGTTCTCCTCCTTTTGTAGGAAGTGCTGTACCATACTGCATGTGGAAATTCTCCCACCAGGGGTCAAACCCACACCCCCTGCAGTTAAGGGTAGAGTCTTAACCACTGGGTCACCAGGGAAGTCCTCCAGGTCTATTTGAGGAAAGACATTGCTATATGGACTTATCTATCCCGTAAGTCTCTTCCCAAGACTTCCTTGAGAACTCTGAAACCATTTATTATGGGTACTGTGCACTGAACAAATGGTAAATGCCCACACTTTCTGGGGGTTATTAGATATTGTCTATAAACTAAAGCAAATTCCCTAAGACTAAATAGCTTTGTGTCCTAGTGAGCAGGGGCTCATAGAAGCCAGTTAATAGATGAAGTCTTGGCCCACATTTAATAGTAGTTCTTGGAAGACTGGGGATAAATACTACTTTTAATTCCTTATCTAGAAAGTTTAAGATAATTAATTTATTTAAGAAGAGAAAAAAATCCCTATATTGGTATGCTTACCTATGAAGTAGGCAATATTATGATAGAAAAGGTCAAGTAGAAATGCCTGAAATGGGCTCCCTGCCTCCATGAATAAGATGATTAACCAAAACCAGTATCTCATTCCTGGGGGTATTAGAGATTAGTGTCACTATCACAATTTTGAGAAATGAAATGGTAGTTTTACTTACCATGTATTATTTAACATGTCTATTTGGCTGGTATATATCATGGAGACTAATAATTAACTATAGGAATGAGTTTGAGCAAACTCAGGGAGATAGTGAAGGACAGGGAAGCCTTGTGTGCTGCAGTTCATGGGGTCACAAAGAGTTGGACATGACTTAGCAACTAAACAGCACCAACAATAGCAAACATAATCATGTGGTGATTTTATCTGCAGCTGATTCATCATTCCATTTCAATTAGTGAGGAAAATCAGAAGCAGTTTGCATCTACATGACAGGGACTATAGTATAGAGTTACTACCTGGCCCAGGTGTTATGTGGACCATGCTCTATGTTATAATATAATCTAGACAGACCTTGATCATCTTGCTATTTCACCAAACATCTCACTCGTCTACTACATAAAGACGTTGTTAACTGGGTCTAGTAAGTAGAAGCAGCAAGCAGTCTAGATATCATGAAAAGGCTGCATTCTAAAAGGCAAGAATGAAAACTATGAAATTTCAGAGTCTGAAATATGAGTGGTCCAGTAGGCATAATGTGACCTTTTTTCTGAAGTAAGGTACAAGTTGCTACACCTTACATGGAACTCATCACTTAAAAAAAGATATACCTAGGACCAGTTAGGAATTTGCAGGCAACACATTTTGTTTTGGTATAATCTTATTACCCATGTATGGGTAATATTTAAAATTACAAGTTTTGAGAGGGAACACTTATAGGAAGAATGGGCTTTGTAGTGAGTCTAGACTGCAATGTAGGCTGCTCTGCTATCTGGGCCTCATAATATGGGACACTATAAATAAAGGAAGAATTTATGGCAGATGGAGATGCTCTTTAAGCCTCTGGCAAATTCAATAGGAAGATCAACAGCCTATATACCCAGGGCTCTGGAATAAGGCCATGTCCTTCTTTACTGACAACTATTTTCCATTTGAAAAGCAGCTCCTGGCTTGCTACCAGACACTAAATACTTTAACATGCAAAGTAAAATGACTATGAAATCTGAAATTTCCATTATATCGGAAGTATTATTTGGTACACATAAATTAACATTGGATATAAACAATAACATTATACTATAAAATTGGAATAGCATATACAAGTCTAGTCCCAAGCATATTCAATCAACTGTGGAAGTCGGTGGCTCAGACTCGATATTGTACCTCTCTCTGCTGCTTTGCTGTCTTTTACTCATTCACATCTATGACTTCATGGAGAGCTCACAATGACTAGTGAGTTGTGGAAGCAAAAGCATGGGTCTGATTTGTGGATGGACCCATATCCTTTGCTGGCATCAGCTGAAGGACGGACTTTGCACAATAATCACACTCAGTGGGAACCTTGAAAGACAGTATGATGGAGCTGTTATCACACCATGCAAATACATCTGCCAATGGGACTTCATGTGTCTCCTGAGATGAGAATATGTATTTTTTAATTGGATGAAGGACAGGAATGAGTAACAGGCAAAACACATAGGCTGTGCTGAATAACTCTCATGTGAAACTGGAGATCAACTTTCCACCTTCTGAATTTCCGTCTCTGTCCGGGGAGATTGATTTGTGTGGCTACATCACACGCCTCTCTGATGTTCGGTTTAATAAGGCCAATAGGGATCGTAGATAGATCAGAACTAGACAGAGGTCAGTGTTTGATTCCCTTGGCTCCTTTCTTGAAAGTTCACTTTGAACTCGCTGCGTCTCTTGATTCCACATCACTGTTTATTTCAAGGTTACTGTTTCTACTTGAGTCTCTTCTTTCATAACCTGGTAACTAGTCTTTCCCTTGTCCTCGTAGGCCTGTGGGTGATAACAGCACTGTTCTACCCAACTCTGAGTTAACGAACCCTTGAGGTTCCGATCCACCCCACCTACAGCTTTGTAAATAGAACCTTAATTTTAAAAAATCCTCTAAAATTTTCCAATTTGAGAGTACCATCTGTTTCCTATTGGGAAATATACCTCATGCAGTCATCTTTCCTCTCAGCTACACACTGTTTATTATTTAGAGCTCATGCATTTGCAAGTGACAGAAATATTCCAGCTAACCTTGCTGAAGCTAAAAAGCATAGCAATTTATTAGCTTGCATCACTAGAAAGTCCAAGGGATAATGATTCTGCTTTCAGGCATGGTTGAATTCAAGAGCTCAGAGGATTCTGGCAGGGCTCTCTCCTCTTGGCTCTTCTTTATGTTCCTTTTTAGGCAAGTCCTTTCCATAAGGTGACAAATACGGACTCTGGCAGTGCTGGCTTACAGAGGCTTCACAGACTGCAACCCCAGAAGAAAGAGCCTGAGATACTGCAATGTCCTAATCCCTGTCAGTGGGGAACTGCTGGGTGACCCTGAGGCGACTTCCCTGGCTGTCACGTGGGCAATCACACAGAATAAATGACGAAATCAGTGCGGCTTGACCGAGGGGTGGCTGTGAATAGAAAAAAACATTGCCTGGCTTCAAGGAGTACCATCTCCTCATCCTTAATTGGAGCTCCTTTTCTTTGAAGTAGTGTAGACTTGAAAACAAGGAAGGATGCTAATAATAGAATGAGTAGGGCAAACTGAAGGCCAGCTTCTGTTTTAAATGGAATGCTTTTGCTAGAATGCAGCATCACTTGTCTGCCTCAGAAGAAAAGCTGATTTAGCAAATCCTTTTGGAATGGCCACTCAGCCTCTGTCTGATTGCCAGCTTCAATAATATTATAAAGAGGGATTCTCTCGGGTAAACAGTGAAGTCGATCTGTTCTAAGATCTGTTCTTGTAAAAGGCAAGAAGGCCTTTTGGCAACATTGCTTTTCTTCTTTGGCAAGCCATGCTGCAAATATGACTTTGAGCAGTTTGTGTGACCTGGATGAGGAGGACTGGAGGGATTGTCTGGGATGGAGCCTAAATTCCACCCTTCATAATACAGAATACACAATATACCTGGATTACAGCAGCAGAGGGAACAGATAGGTAGGGTGGAGTGAGTTCTTGAAGGGAATAGTCCTCATTAATGTAATTAGCAGAGCCATTGAAAACCTTGAAGGTTTCCTATTAAAGGGGGATGTGAGAGTGGCAGGCATGGAAAATAATTTTGGCTGTGGTGTTAGTAGACTGGCGGGAACGGGAAAGGGATTATTGCTGTCTAGGAAAAGAGTGCCGGGGGTCTAGACGAGGGAATTAACAGTTTATTAGAGAGAAAGTAAGACAAAGAGGTAAAGAAATTGCTCTGTGCTGAAAACAGAGTAATACGTGCTAAGCGACGGTAGACAGAATTCATTTGCCTCTTAAATTCCTATTTGCACACATCAAGTCAGGAATCCAAGTCCTAAAGATATACACACTGCATCTTTCACTGAAACTGTAATAATTTGTGACCAGAGATTTTGGCATATTTTACTCAACAGATGTTTGTTAAATTCTTTATTCATTACTATGTATTTAGTACCTACTAGGACAGGTAGTATAGTGACACAAAAGAAAAATGTGAGTTTGGGTGTTTGGTAAGATGGGTCATAAATACCTATTCTGGGTCAATTACCAGCTTTGTGTTTTTGGCCAAATAGCTGAACTTCATGTCTTAAATGCAGAACATAATTCCTACCTCATAGGATTGCTGTGGGTATTAAATTAGAGAGTGTGTACAAAGCATCTTCCCAGGTGGTGCCAGTAGTAAAGAACTCGCCTGCCAATGCAGATGTATGAAACAAGCATTCGATCCCTGGGTTGGGAAGATATCCTGGAGGAGGCCACAGCAACCTGCTCCAGTATTCTTGCATTGAGAATCCTTATGGAGGGAGAAGCCTGGCAGGCTACAATCCATAGTGTTGCAGAGTCAGACGCAATTGAAGTGACTTATCATGCATGCACAAAGCAGCTGGCACAATAATTACTCAGCAAAAGGTTGTTGATATTACTACTGATTGCCTCATGAGAAAGGACCTGCTAAAACCAGGATGTTATCATAGCTAGTTGACATGTATATCAATATTTATTCCCATGTCTCTCCCACAGCCTTAAATTTGAACAAATTGAGCCTGGTAAGGTTGACAGTTTTACTTTTGTAGCCTAGTTGGGAAAGGGGTTTGTGACTTTTCTGTGGTCTTGTTTAATCCCCCATTGGGATTAAAGGGTAGTATATGTTTTGTCTGTCAGTGTGGCTCACAGACTGCCGCAGAGGGAATATACACTATCTCTGCTAGAAATCAAGCTGTGGACTGCAACTCCTGGTTGCCAGCATGGATTTGTTTGTTCATATTTATCCCAATATGTTCATTATGTTCATTATAGCTCAGTATGTGCACTGCATAGTTAAATATCTATGAAACTTGACCTCTGACCTTCCCTCATCTTGCCATCTTGCCACCAGTTGAAACTGCTGTTGCAGAACGAGTTGTTGTTTTATTGTTGCTGTTGTTATACTACAGGATGAGAGAGACACACTTAAATGGCATATTTGTTCCCTTATTTTAATGGAGAGAGTTAGCTAGGAGGATGGGGCTACAGCATCCAGTTACACAAGTATGCTAGCAGGAGGAAATGTCTGAGTTGTGGGGAAGTATCTCTATTTTAACTTTTAGGTATACTATTTAAAAAGTGGTTACAGTAAATCATGTCCACCCTTGACTATTGGATATCTCTGGATAGTATTTCAGTTTAAAATTTGACTTATTGAAATTGTATTTTGAAAGTTGGAGCTTAGAATCGAAGAAAATGTATGGATGTGAGGGTTGGACTGTGAAGAAAGCTGAGTGCTGAAGAATTGATGCTTTTGAACTGTGGTGTTGGAGAAGACTCTTGAGAGTCCCTTGGACTGCAAGGAGATCCAACCAGTCTATTCTAAAGGAGATCAGTCCTGGGTGTTCATTGGAAGGAATGATGCTGAAGCTGAAACTCCAATACTTTGGCCACCTCATGTGAAGAGTTGACTCATTGGAAAAGACCCTGATGCTGGGAGGGATTGGGGGCAGGAGGAGAAGGGGACGACCGAGGATGAGATGGCTGGATGGCATCATGGACTCGATGGACATGAGTNATAGAAAGCAAGAGGACATATTCTTAAGTGAAAAAAAAAAGCTAGTTGCAAACCAAAATAATATACACTGTGATTCTATTTACCAGTTTAGAATAGTCCAATGTCATTGAGTGCATTTGCTTTTATATATAATCTACAATTATGTATATTCTTGTATATTTTTTAGAAAAAAGTTATCTACAGGTTATCTACCAGCTACTGGTGGTTTTTCTGAAAGGGAAAGGAAGGGGATTTGGTCTGGGGGTATGGGTTAAAATTTTTACTTTTTCTCTATACATTTGTTCTGCTTGGCTATTCTACAATCATGCATTACTCTAATAGTTTAAGAAGTTAAAGCGGGAGTGAGAAGAAACAACCAGAGGCTGTAGAAAACTGACTTTCGTAGAAAGCAGACTAGCTCTTTGTATTAATGACTCATAAAAACAGTAAATCAGATTAAAGGAGCAACCACAGCTAGCTAACCTTTCGTCTTCACCATTCTGGACAGAGGCCACCTTTCAGGAAGTCAGGTCCCTCAGGAATGAGCTTACTGCATTCTTTAGCCCATGAACAAACTCCAGAATTAGATAATGCATAACTCATCCTGGATTTGTAAAAATAACTTCTTGCTGTAATAAAAGACTCTGGCCTGCATTATAACAGCAATTGCCCTAAATGATAATTAATATAACACTAAAACCATTTTTTTTGGACAATGAAATTCCAAGAGTGGATTGAATCCGTGAAGCAAAGACAATTTCACCTGTAGTTAGCTGCCTGAGGAGTTTGCCCTGGCTTTAAGTCAAAATATATATCCCAGAGACTATGCCCTAGATTCAGACCATAGATTCCCCTCTCCGATGACCAGTTCCATCCCTGGTTCAGTGACTGGGCTGCTAGGGTAGCAGCCATTCTGCTCATCATGCTTTCAAGCTCTCTTCAGATTTAATGGAATAAACCCCATGAGTTTTGCCCCCAGGGCCTTCTATCTTTTAAGCCTATGGGCTCTCTCCCCTCATGCCCAGAGCAGAGCCAAAGGTGTATCTCTACTTGTTAGAGGTGATGGCATCCTCACTTTCTTCTTCATCTCTTTTCGTTTGCCTGTTTGTTTTATTTTTCCTCCTGTATGCATTTGCATCAAGAGGTTTGTTCCCAATAATCCAGCTTTGTGGCCATAAATAATTTTTGCTAGTGACGAGAAGTGTTGGTTTAAATACTTACTGGTATGACTTTAAGTACATCATGCTGCAGCCTCAGCAAAAGTAAGATCTTATTTCAAAGAAAAAGAGACTCACAGTTGCCCAGGGAGAGCTGTAAGCCCTGACTAAGGGGCATTTGAGCGGGTCTGATAGACCTATGCCTGGCAGAGACAGGGAAGCAGCTCACCAGGTTTTTGTAGATCAGGGTCCAATTAACCAGAGAGAAACTACTTGTGGAGGTGGAGAATGGGGGAGTGAAAACAGGCAAAGAGCCAGGAGCACAGAGATTTGGGTCCCCTCCAAGTTACAGGAAGGAAGAAAATGGATGCCTATTCAAGTTCGAAAGGCCAGCAGCAAGAATGCCAAGGGGCAGGGTGTGTGGGCTGACAAAGGAGACCAGGAGCCAACCCCTGATCCTGGGAAAGAAGGGAAGACTTACCCCAAGTGCTCAGGACGGTCAGGGTCAGTGCCCAGGGGCCCGAAGTCTGGTCCTCCAGACTCCAGGGTGAGGCTGCTCAGCTCTGTTTATACTCCTCACCATGGTTCCCAACCAGGAGCTGGGAGCTCTCTGCTTTCTCTGAAAACACAGACGCTGCCATGGCAGGCCGCTCGGGCACTGTGTGTGCAGGTGACACACCCTCTGCTAGAAGTGTCCTTGTAGCAGGTGAGGAGTGACATTTTAGGCTCACATTTCTTTCCCCCTTTCCTTCCCTGAGGAACCTATTGAGGCCGGTACTTTGTTGCCTGCAGCATGGTTTGAAGGAAAGAGTTCAAACCAAGTGTCAGTGGATCCAAATTTTATTCTTGGCCTTCATTAATTCACCGTAGATTTATTGAGTGTCTGTGTTATACCACACACTAGGCTCTGGAGTTATAAAGTGAACAAAAGAGAGAAAGACACAACTGAATTCACAAGCCGGTAGGGGAGACAGACTTTAATCAACTAATCCCACAGGGAAACATAATCATAGACTGGGTAATGAAGAAAAGTCTTCAGGGTGATGCATTTAGAATGGGAGCAAAGGAAGGAACACCTCACCTGATAAATTAGGAATGCTTCCCTGGAAAGTGGGGGGAAAAGAAGTAAAATTAACTAGATGGATGGAGAGGCAGCATCCTAGACAGAAGGAATAACAAATGCAAAGACCCTGAGATAGGAAGGATGGTATATGATGTTCAGAAAAGAAGCCCAAGTGGTTAACATGTGACAGTTAGAGACAATCTCAATCTGAAGTTGAAGCCTGGCAGGGTCAGCCAAGCATTCATTTGTTTGCGTGTTTTAATAATAGGAACTTTCAGTTGACCAACAATATTGTTAATAGGAGTACTCCTTGCAAACAAGCACCACAAACTAACCAACCTCTACTAGTCTTTGGGCTTCCCTGGTGACTCAGACAGAAAAGAGTCTGCCTGCAATGCAGGAGACCCAGGTTCCATCCCTGGGTCGGGAAGGTCCCTTGGAGAAGGGAATGGCTACCTGCTCCAGCATTCTTGCCTGGAGAATTCCATGGACAGAGATACCTGGGGGGCTACAGTCCACAGAGTCACAAAGAATCAGATATGACTGAGCAACTAAGCATGCACTGGCCTTAGATAAAGGAAAGTTCAAACACGTGACATAGAACTTCTGAATTTGGAGGGAGGAGAAGATGGCAGAGGAATAGGACGGGGAGACCACTTTCTCCCTCACAAATTCATCAAAAGAACATTTCAACGCTGAGTAAACTTCACAAAACAACTTGTGAATGCTAGCAGAGGACATCAGGCACCCAGAAAAGCAAAACATTGTCTCAAAAACAGGTAGGAAAAATATAAAAGATGGAAAAAAGAGACAAAAGAGGTAGGGACGGAGCTCCATCCCAGGAAGGGAGTCTTAAAAAGAGAGAAGTTTCCAAACACCAGGAAACACTCTCGCAGCTGAGTCTGTGGTGAGCCTTGGAAGCACAGAGGGGAACATAACAGGGAGTAAAAATAAATAAATAATTAAAAGCAACAGATTACTGGCCCAATGGGAACTCCCCCAGTGGAGAAGCAGCACAGATGCCTGCATCCGCCACTAGCAAGCGGGGGCTGGGCAGGGAGGTGCAGGCTGCAGTGCTTTCTTAACCAGAGCAAACTAACTTGGGCTAGGAAACCAGATTGTGGGATACCTACCGCGAAAAAAGCTCTAACATAAGACACTGCCAGGACCATGAACAGAAGAAAGGATGGAACAGAATTAGCCTGCTGCAGACCATTCCCCTCCGGTGACAGGCAGCCAGAGCTGGAAGGGCCGGAAGGGGGCAATCTCAGCTCCAGAAAAACTCTCAAACTGCAAGCAAGCTTCTTTGCTAACTAAGACTTCTTGGGGTTCTGGACAGTCACCATCTGCCTAATAAGGCAGTACACCCAGAAAACTGTACACCCAGAAAACTGAGCAGCAGGGTCGGGAAAGGCGATAAGTCACAGCGACTTCGCTCTCCAAACTCCCGAGCTGCTCGCACCTGGGTAGGGCACAAAACGTGGGCCCAACCGAGTCTGTGCCTCTGAGGACTACGTGAGTGCCTGAGCTTGAGTGGCTTAGAGCGGGGAGGTGCATGCAGCTCAGGGCCAGCCTCAGACGGTTCCCAGAGGAGCAACCTAGAGCCTGAGCAGTGTGCCCGTGAGCGGGGACAGGCCCAGTGAGGCTGAGACACTAAGAACCCACGCCAGTGCTATTTGATTGCAGCATCCCTCCCTCCCCACAGCGTGACTGAACAAGTGAGCCTAAAAAAAAAAAAAGTCCACCACCATCCTTTGTGTCAGGGCAGAAAATAGACACTGAACAGACCAGCAAACAGAAGAAGTGAAAACAGAGGGAACTGCCTTGGAAGTATAGACCTTAAGAAATGTAAGCCAGACCAAGGAACTATCCAAAAATGAACTGACCCCACACTGCCCACAACACCACCAGAGAAGTCCCAGATTTACCTTTACTATTTTTATGATCATTCTTTTGTTTGTTTGTTTTGTTTTTTTCTTCTTTTTTTTTGTTTTATTTTAACATTGAAAACAAATTTAAAGTTCTTAAAGCAAACGCCATATATATATTTCTTTGTGGTTGTTGCTTTTTTTTTTTAATAATTCATGTGACTTTTTTTCTTTCTTCTTCTTCGTCTTTTCTTTAATATTGTATTTTTGAAAATCCAACCTCTATTTTAGATTCTTATTCTTTGCTTTTGGGTATTTGTTATCAATTTTATACCTTTAAAAACCCAATCTTCAGTACCCATTTTTACTTGAGAGCAAGATTACTGGCTTGACTGCTCTCTCCTCCTTTAAACTCTCCTTTTTCTCCACCAGGCTGCCTCTGTCTGATCCTCCCCCCTTCTCGTCTCTGTGAATCTCTGTGTGTTCCAGATGGTGGAGAACACTTAGGGAACTGTTTACTGGCTGGATCTGTCTCTCTCCTTTTCATCTCCCTCTTTTACCCTCCTGGCCACCTCTGTCTCCTTCCTCCCTCTCCTCTTCTCTGTATAACTCTGTGAACATCTCTGAGTGGTCCCGACAGTGGAGTGCACATAAGGAAGGGATGACTGCCTAGCTTGCTTTCTCCTCTTCTGATCCCACCTCATCTCATTCCAGTCACCTCTAACTCCCTCCTCCCTCTTCTCTTCTCCATGTAACTCAGTGAGCCTCTCTGGGTGTCCCTAATGTGGAGAAACTTTTCATTTATAACCTAGATGTTTTATCATTGGTGCTGTATAGATGGAGAAGTCTTGAAGCTACTGTAAAAATAAAACTGAAAACCAGAAGCAGGAGACTTAAGTCCAAATCCTGAGAACATCAGAGAGCTCCTGACTCCAGGGAACATTAGTACATAGGAGCTCATCAAACGCCTCCAGCCCTGCACTGAAACCAAGCACCACCCAAGGGCCAACAAGTTCCAGAGCAAGACATACCACGCACATTCTCCAGCAACACAGGAACACAACCCTGAGCTTCAAAATACAGGCAGCTCAAGTTACTCCAAAACCACTGACATTTCATAATTCATTACTGGACACTGCATTGCACTCCAGAGAGAAGAAATCCAGCTCCAGCCACCAGAACTCTGACACAAGCTTCCCTAACCAAGAAACCTTGACAAGCCACTGATACAACCCTATCCACAGTGAGGAATCTCCATAATAAAGAGAACTCTACAAATTTCCAGAATACAGAAAAGCCACCCCAAATGCAGTAGTATAACCAAGATGAAGAGACAGAGGAATACCCAGCAGGTAAAGGAACAGGATAAATGCCCAATAAACCAAACAAAAGAGGAAGAGATAGGGAATCTACCTGGTAAAGAATTCCAAATAATGATAGTGAAAATGATCCAAAATCTTGAAATCAAAATGGAATCACAGATAAATAGTCTGGAGACAAGGATTGAGAAGATGCAAGAAAGGTTTAACAAGGACCTAGAAGAAATAAAAAAGAGTCAGTATATAATGAATAATGCAATAAATGATATCAGAAACACTCTGGAGGCAACAAATAGTAGAATAACCAAGCAGAAGATAGGATTAGTGAAATAGAAGATAAAACGGTAGAAATAAATGAATCAGAGAGGAAAGAAGAAAAACGAATTAAAAGAAATAAGGAAAATCTCAGAGACCTCCAGGACAATATGAATGCTCCAACATTTGAATTATAGGAGTCCCAGAAGAAGAAGACAATAAGAAAGACCATGAGAAAATACTTGAGGAGATAATAGTTGAAAACTTCCCTAAAATGGGGAAGGAAATAATTACCCAAGTCCAAGAAACCCAGACAGTCCCAAACAGGATAAACCCAAGGCAAAACACCCCAAGACGAATATTAATCAAATTAACAAAGATCAAACATAAAGAACAAATATTAAAAGCAGCAAGGGAAAAACAACAAATAACACACAAGGGGATTCCCATAAGGATAACAGCTGATCTTTCAGTAGAAACTCTTCAGGCCAGGAAGGAATGGCAAGACGTACTGAAAGAAAGTAACCTACAGCTCAGATTACTGTACCCAGCAAGGATCTCATTCAAATATGAAGGAGAAATCAAAACCTTTACAGACAAGCAAAAGCTGACAGAGTTCAGCACCACCAAACCAGCTCTCCAGCAATTGCTAAAGGATATTCTCTAGAGAGGAAACACAAAAAGGGTGTATAAACTCGAACCCAAAACAATAAAGTAGATGGCAATGGGATCATACTTATCAATAATTACCCTAAACGTAAATGGGTTGAATGCCCCAACCAAAAGACAAAGCCTGGCTGAATGGATACAAAAACAAGATCCCTATATATGTTGTCTACAAGAGACCCACCTCAAAACATGGGACACATACAGGCTGAAAGTAAAGGGCTGGAGAAAGATATTCCACGCAAATAGAGACCAAAAGAAAGCAGGAGTAGCTATACTCATAACAGATTAAATGGACTTTAAAACAAAGGCTGTGAAAAGAGACAAAGAAGGCCACTACATAATGATCAAAGGATCAATCCAAGAAGAAGATATAACAATTATAAATATATGTGCACCCAACATAGGAGCACCACAATATGTAAGACAAATGCTAACAAGCATGAAAGGGGAAATTAACAATAACACAATAATGGTGGGAGACTTTAATACCCCACTCACACCTATGGACAGATCAACTAAACAGAAAATTAACAAAGAAACACAAACTTTAAATGATACAATAGACCAGTTAGACCTAATAGATATCTATAGGACATTCACCATAAAACAATGAATTTCACCTTTTCCTCAAGTGCTCACGGAACCTTCTCCAGGACAGATCACATCCTGGGCCATAAATCTAGCCTTGATAAATTCAAAAACATTGAAATCATTCCAAGCATCTTTTCTGACCATAACGCATCAAGATTAGATCTCAATCACAGGAGAAAAACTACTAAAAATTCCAACATATGGAGGCTGAACAACACGCTTCTGAATAACCAGCAAGTCACAGAAGAAATAAAAAAAAAAANACAAACTTTAAATGATACAATAGACCAGTTAGACCTAACTGATATCTATAGGACACTTCACCCCAAAACAATGAATTTCACCTTTTTCTTTTTTTTCTTTTTTTAAAATTTAAATTTATTAGATTCTTAAAGAGAATTCCAAGGAGTACTGACATGCACCCTGTATATTGAAAAGTAAGAAACATCATTGTTTCATACAAAGTAGTAATAGCAGTGTTTATAAAACATATAACTACCAAGAAAAAATAAAATACATTTTATATATTATGTGGGAAGAGGTGGAAGATGATAGGGAGGCTCAAGAGAGACAGGACATATGTATACCCATAGCTGATTCATGTCAACACATGGCAGAAACCAATACAACAGTGTAAAGCAATTATCCTTCAATTAAAAATAAATACAGAAAAAATTGTATAAGACAAAGCCTAATTTTGTAAGTTATACTAAGTAAATATAAAATTCTAAATAAATCTAAAAAATATGTCAAATCTGGTTTGGAGATAGTATGTATACTAAAAATACTTTGAGATTTAACTCCCTGATGTAGCACCTGTACAAGCAAAAGCTGTTTTCTAAAAACTTATGTCTGAAACTATGGAATTTTAAGCTAAAAACACTACTNATATTTTGATTTCTTTTTTGATTTCTTCTGTGATTTGTTGGTTATTCAGAAGCATGTTGTTCAACCTCCAAATTTTGGATTTTTTCATAGGTTTTCTCTTGCATTATGGTCAGAAAAGATACTTGGAATGATTTCAATTTTTTTGAATTTACCGAGGTTAGATTTATGGCCCAGGATATGATCTAAAAGAAAGCAGGAGTGGGAATACTTATATCTGTTAAAATAGAGTTTAAAACAAAGGCTGTGAAAAGAGACAAAGAAGGCCACTACATAATGATTAAAGGATCAATCCAAGAAGAAGATATAACAATTATAAGTATATATACACCCGACATAGGAGCACTGCAATATGTAAGACAAATGCTAACAAGCATGAAAGGGGAAATTAACAATAACACAATAATAATGGGAGACTTTAATACCCCACTCACACCTATGGACAGATCAACTAAACAGAAAATTAACAAAGAAACACAAACTTTAAATGATACAATAGACCAGTTAGACCTAATTGATATCTATAGGACATTTCATCCCAAAACAATGAATTTCACCTTTTTCTCAAGTGTAAAAATTTTTTGAAATAGCAAAGTACTCCCCACATACCCATAACACATGCCCCCCACCCCCGCCTGATGCACAATATCATACCTAGGGAAGAATTAGCCCAGAGTGAAAAAGTGTGAAATCTCTGTAACCCACCTGTGTATGAGTTGGTCGCTCAGTCATGTCTGACTCCTTGTGATCCCATAGACTGTAACTCACTAAGCTCCTTTATCAGTGGAATTATCCAGGCAAGAATATTGGAGTGGGTTGCCATGCCCATTTCCAGGGGATCTTCCCAATCCAAGGATTGAATCCAAATCTCCCTCATTGCAGGTGGATTCTTTACCATCTGAGGCACCAAGGAAGTCTGTAACCAGGCTGCCTGTGCTCAAATCCTGTCTTTAACTTTTGAGAGCTATATGACTCCAGACAGCTTAACCTCTCTGGACTTCAGTTTCTTCACCTGTAAAGGGGGATAATAATACTATTTAACTCATAAGGGAAATCATGAGGATTACATGAATTCATGCAGCACTTAGAATAAGGCCTGGAACATGCTATGTAGTCAAGAAATGATAACTGTTCTATTTTGGTCTGCATAAAATGCAATACATTCAGTTCGTTTAGTCATTCAGTCATGTCTGATTCTTTGCGACCCCATGGACTGCAGCATGCCAATCTTCCCTGTCCATCACCATCTCCCAGAGCTTACTCAAACTCATGTCCATCGAGACAGTGATGCCATCTAACCATCTCATACTCTGTTGTTGTCTTCTTTTTCTGCCTTCAATCTTTCTTAGCATCAGGGTCTTTTCTGATGCGTCAACTGTTCGCATGAGGTGGCCAAAGTATTGGAGTTTCAGCTTCAGTATCAGTCCTTGCATGAATATTCAGGAGTGATTTCCTTTAGGATTGACTGGTTGGATCTCCTTGCTGTCCAAGGGAATCTCAAGAGTCTTCTCCAACACCACAGTTTAAAAGCATCAGTTCTTTGGTGCTTAGCCATCTTTATGGGCCAACTCTCACATCCATACATGACTACTGGAAAAACCATAGCCTTGACTAAATGGACCTTTGTTGGCAAAGTAATGTCTCTGCTTTTTTAATATGTTGTCTAGGTTGGTCATCTAGGTTGCTTTTCTTCCAAGGAGCAATCATCTTTTGATTTCATGACTGCAGTCACCATCTGCAGTGATTTTGGAGCCCCCCAAAATAAAGTCGGCCACTGTTTCCACTGTTTTCCCATCTATTTGCCATGAAGTCATAGGACTAGATGCCATTATCTTAATTTTCTGAATGTTGAGTTTTAAGCCAAATTTTCCTCTATCTTCTTTCACTTTCATCAAGAGGCTCTTTAGTTCTTTTTTGCTTTCTGCCATAAGGGTGGTGTCATCTGCATATCTGAGGTGATTAATATTTTTCCAGGCAATCTTGATTCCAGTTTGTGCTTCATCCAGCCCGGCATTTTGCATGATGTACTCTGCATATAAGTTAAATAAATGTGGTGACAATATTCAGCCTTGACGTTCTCCTTTCCTGATTTGGAACCAGTCTGTTGTTTCATGTCTGGTTCTAAATGTTGCTTCTTGACATGCATACAGATTTCTCAGGAGGCAGGCAAGGTGGTCTGGCGTTCCCATCTTTTTAAGAATTTTCCACAGTTTGTTGTGATCCACACAGTCAAAGGCTTTGGCGTAGTCAATAAAGCTGAAGTAGATGTTTTCCTGGAATTTTCTTGCTTTATCTATGATCCAACGGACATTGGCAATTTGATCCCTGTTTCCTCTGCCTTTTAACTAAGTCCAGCTTGAATATCTGGAAGTTTACAGTTCATGTACTGTTTGAAGCCTTGCGATACTTTAATGAGTATATAAGGATGAATGATTTTGGTTAAGTGCAAATTGCTTTTCAACCTGAAATAAGGAATTTCTAATTTCCTTGTTTCTAAATGAAGAATTTTCTAATAATGTTAATATTTTAAATGTGAAAGAACAAAAGGTCTTTGCTTTGGGAACACAATGGGTTGGTTTCTTTAGGTCAGAAATGTCCACATATATACCCAGGCATTGTATTCTAAGTAATGTGTCTTTTGGTCATGATTATTTACAGTGTTGCCATTCTCTTAAAGAAAATGTATTTCTACATTGGATATTTTGCTTTCTCAGCTTTGGACATTAGATTTTTTCCAGCTTTTCTCTCTCAGTAATTCTGGATTTGTATTTATTGTAGAATGACTTAGTGAGTTTCAGAAACATGGCTGGGCATATCTAATTTTGAAAACTAGACTAGGCTAGATACAGAAGGATCATATTTACATAATGGCCAAGCACAGCTAAACATAAAGCATTTTCCTTTGTATAACAATGACATTCAAATCATTATGCCACTCAGAATATAGCCATAAACTAACTCAGTCAGGAGGCTTAGTTAAATATAACACACTGTGATCCTTTTCTTTGTCAACATACCCGAGGAGGGTCTTGTTTTTCCAATTTTTTCATGTCACCATCCATGCAGGGCGTCTCAAATGACTATGTGTGTTTGAGCTTGTTTATATGTATGAGATTCTTATGTGAAACAAAGCAAGCCATTTTTCTGGATTTGTTTTTACTTCATTGCAACTGTTTTCTCAATCTGTGTTATTATTGATGCAATTTAAATGATCTTTAAGAGTTTAGTAAATATGCATGTATAACCTGTAACAATAGAGATTTGTATCAACGTACATTATGGTTTTAGAACAAGTGTCATGTGATTTCAAAACTGTCTTTTTAATTATCTATATTGAGAATACTGATATTGTCCTGGCTGTCACAATAACATATTTTCAACAGTATATGAAAAATCTAAAATTATACATCTATGTTTTATTCTTTTTTCCCTTGAATAATAGCTATAAGCATGAAATTTGGCACCTCAGTTTTCATTCCAGTCCCAGAGAAAGGCAGTGCCAAAGAATACTCAAACTACCTCACAGTTTCACTCATCTCACACACTAGTAAAGTAATGTTCAAAATTCTCCAAGCCAGGCTTTAGCAATACATGAAAAGTGAACTTCCAGATGTTCAAACTGGTTTTAGAAAAGGTGGAGGAACTAGAGACCAAATTGCCAACATCTGCTGGATCATCAAAAAAGCAAGAGAGTTCCAGAAAAACATCTATTTCTGCATTATTGACTATGCCAAAGCCTTTGACTGTGTGGCTCACAATAAACCATGGAAAATTCTGAAAGAGATGGGAATACCAGACCACCTGACCTGCCTCTTGAGAAATTTGTATGCAGGTCAGAAAGCAATGGTTAGAACTAGACATGCAACAACAAACTGATTCCAAATTAGGAAAAGAGTATGTTAAGGCTGTATATTGTCACCCTGGGTATTTAACTTATATGCAGAATAAATCATGAGAAATGGTGGGCTGGATAAAGCACAAGCTGGAATCAAGATTGGCAGAAGAAATATCAATAACCTCAGATACACAGATGGCACCACTCTTATGGCAGAGAATGAAGAAGAACTAAAGAGTTTCTTGATGAAAGTGAAAGAGGAGAGAGAAAAAGTTGGCTTAAAACTCAACATTCATAAAACTAAGGACATGGCATCTGGTCCCATCACTTCACGGCAAATAGATGGGGAAACAGTGGAAACAGTGGCTGACTTTATTTTTGGGGGACTCCAAAATCACTGCAGATGGTGATTGCAGCAATGAAATTAAAAGATGCTTACTCCAATGGCAAAGAGTACTCAAACTACCACACAGTTGCACTCATCTCACACGTTAGTACAGTAACGCTCAAAATTCTCCAAGCCAAGCTTCAGCAATACGTGAACCGTGAACTCCCTGATGTTCAAGCTGCTTTTAGAAAAGGCAAAGGAACCAAAGATCAAACTGCCAACATCTGCTGGATCATCAAAAAAGCAAGAGAGTTCCAGAAAAACATCTATTTCTGCTTTATTGACTATGCCAAAGCCTTTGACTGTGTGGATCACAATAAACTGTGGAAAATTCTGAAAGAGATGGGAATACCAGACCACCTGACCTGCCTCTTGAGAAGTCTGTATGCAGGTCAGGAAGCAACAGTTAGAACTGGACATGGAACAACAGACTGGTTCCAAATAGGAAAAGGAGTATGTCAAGGCTGTATATTGTCACCCTGCTTATTTAACTTCTATGCAGAGTACATCATGAGAAACGCTGGACTGGAAGAAACACAAGCTGGAATCAAGATTGCCGGGAGAAATATCAATAACCTCAGATATGCAGATGACACCACCCTTATGGCAGAAAGTGAAGAGGAGCTAAAAAGCCTCTTGATGAAAGTGAAAGAGGAGAGTGAAAAAGTTGGCTTAAAGCTCAACATTCAGAAAACGAAGATCATGGCATCCGGTCCCATCACTTCATGGGAAATAGATGGGGAAACAGTGGAAACAGTGTCAGACTTTATTTTTGGGGGCTCCAAAATCACTGCAGATGGTGACTGCAGCCATGAAATTAAAAGACGCTTACTCCTTGGAAGAAAAGTTATGACCAACCTAGATAGTATATTCAAAAGCAGAGACATTACTTTGCCGACTAAGGTCCGTCTAGTCAAGGCTATGGTTTTTCCTGTGGTCATGTATGGATGTGAGAGTTGGACTGTGAAGAAGGCTGAGCGCCGAAGAATTGATGCTTTTGAACTGTGGTGTTGGAGAAGACTCTTGAGAGTCCCTTGGACTGCAAGGAGATCCAACCAGTCCATTCTGAAGGAGATCAGCCCTGGGATTTCTTTGGAAGGAATGATGCTAAAGCTGAAACTCCAGTACTTTGGCCACCTCATGCGAAGAGTTGACTCATTGGAAAAGACTCTGATGCTGGGAGGGATTGGGGGCAGGAGGAGAAGGGGACGACAGAGGATGAGATGGCTGGATGGCATCACTGACCTCATGGACTTGAGTCTGAGTGAACTCTGGGAGTTGGTGATGGACTGGGAGGCCTGGCATGCTGCGATTCATGGGGTCGCAAAGAGTCGGACACGACTGAGTGACTTAACTGAACTGCACTACTCCTTGGAAGAAAAGTTATGGCCAACCTAGACAGTATATTAAAAAGCAGAGACATTACTTTGCCAAAAGGCCCATCTAGTCAAGGCTCTGGTTTTTCCAGGAGTCATGTATGGATGTGAGAGTTGGACTATAAAGAAAGATGAGCGGCGAAGAATTGATGCTTTTGAACTGTGGTGTTGGAGAAGACTCTTAAAGTCCCTTGGACTGCAAGGAGATCCAACTAGTCCCTCCTAAAGGAAATTAGTCCTGAGTGTTCATTGGAGGGACTGATGTTGAAGCTGAAAGTCCAATACTTTGGCCACCTGATGTGAAGAGTTGACTCGTTTGAAAAGACCCTGATGCTGGGAAAGATCGCAGGAAGGAGGAGAAGGGAATGACAGAGGTTGAGATGGTTGGATGGCCTCACCTACTCAATGGACATGAGTCTGGGAGTTGGTGATGGACAGGGAGGCCTGGTCTGCTGTCCATGGGATCGCAAAAAGTCAGACATGACTGAGTGACTGAACTGAACTTAGGCAGAGGCCATGCTTTACTACTTGCTAGTTACATGACTGGGAAAATGAATCTCTCTTACCTTCATTTTTCTTATCTATAAAGTGGGATAATAATACCTATCTCTTAGGATAGTTGTAAGGATTAAGTGTGAAATCATAGACTATGGCTTCCTTTTGGGATGGCTTCCCCTCACAGTGACATAAAGACAGGACTGATATTCATTCGATTGTCTCAGATAAAAGGGACAGTTCATGAAACAATCTTTATGTCCAGAAGAAAGGCACATAAGAAATGGCCAGTCTCACGCCAACTATCTTTTTAGTCTTTTTCCTTTTACACTGCACTGAAGTATAATCTACATGTGATAAAATCCACCCATTTTATTGTAGCATTTGATGAGTTTTATAAATGTATACTATTATGAAACCGCCCACTGCCAAATCAAGGTATGAAACATTTCATCACTCAGCAAGTTCCTCTGTGTACCTTATAGTCAGATCCTTAGCCCAGCTCCTATCCATCAGTGATATATTTTTGTCACTACTGCTTTTTCATATTCTAGAATTTCATATGAATTAAATCAAACAGTTTTCTATGTCTCCTTTATTTTGTTTAGAATTCTAAATGCTTGTCAGATTAATTCGTGCTGCTGCCTATGTAAGTAATATCTTATGGAAAAAGACAGATGAACTTTTTGGCCAACTCAATAATTTCTGTCTTTCTACATCTGGGTGGTAATCCATTCTATGGCTATGGCACAGTTTGCTTTTCCATCAGTATTTGACAAGTTTGAATTGTTTCCAGTGTTTTGCTATTATGAGTAAAGCTAATATGAATGTCTGTGACNTTTTGGCCAACTCAATAATTTCTGTCTTTCTACATCTGGGTGGTAATCCATTCTATGGCTATGGCACAGTTTGCTTTTCCATCAGTATTTGACAAGTTTGAATTGTTTCCAGTGTTTTGCTATTATGAGTAAAGCTAATATGAATGTCTGTGACAAGCCTGGTTTAATGTATGGTTATTTTCATGGGGAGGGAAATAACTCAGAATAGAATTTCTGGGTCATGTAATATGTCTTTAATTTTATATGAAACTGCTGGACTGTTTTCCAAACTTGTTGTACCATTTTCTCTTTTAACCAGTGATATATGAGAATATAAGTTGCTGCACATCTTTGCCCATAGTACTTGGTATTGTTAATTTTCTAAAATTCAGCTATTATATTGTGTATTATATATCTAGTTGTGTTTTCATTTGCATTTCCCTAATGACTAGTGACAAATTGCCAACATGTGCTGGATCATAGAAAAAGCAAGGGAATTCTAGAAAAACATCTACTTTTGCTTCATTGAGTACATTAAAGCCTTTGAGTGAATCACAACAAACTGGAAAATTCTTAAAGAGATAAGAATACCAGTCCACTGTACCTGTCTCCTGAGAAACCTGTATGTAGGTCAAGAAACAACTGTTAGAACCAGACATGAAACAAAGGACTGGTTCAAAATTGGGAAAGGAGTACAACAAGGCTATATATTGTCACCCTGCTTATATAATCTCCATGCAGAGTACACCATGTGAAATGCCAGACTGAATGAATCACAAGCTGGAATCAAGATTTCTGGGAGAAATATCAACAACTTCAGATATGCAGATGATGCTACTCTTCCAGCAGCAAGCAAAGAGGAACTAATGAGCCTCTTGATGAATGTGAAAGGGGAGAGTGAAGAAGCTGGCTTAAAACTCAGCATTCAAAAAATGGAGATCATGGCATCCAGTCCTATCACTTCATAGCAAATATGTGGTGAAAAAGTGGAAACAGTGGCTGACTTTATTTTATTGGTCTCCCAAATCCCTGCAGATGGTGACTGCAGCCATGAAACTTAAAGAAACTTGCTCCTTGGAAGAAAAGCTATGACAAACCTAGGCAGCATATTAGAAAGCAGAAAGGTCTGTATAGTCAAATCTATGGTTTTTCCAGTCATCATATACAGATATGCGAGCTGGACCATAAAGAAGGCTGAACGCCCTAAGAATGGATGTTTTTGAATTGTGGTGCTGAAGAAGACTCTTGAGAGTCCCTTGGAGAGCAAAGAGATCAAATCAATCCATCCTAAAGGAAATCAACCCTGAATACTCATTGGAAGGGCTGATGCTGAAGCTGAAGTTCCAATATTTTGGCCACCTGATATGAAGAGCCGACTCATTTGAAAAGACCCTGATGCTGGGAAAGATTGAGGGCAGAAGGAGAAGGGGGCTACAGAGGATGAGATGGTTGAATGGCATCACTGACTAAATGGAGATGCATTTGGGAAAATTCCAGGAGACAGTGAAGGGCAGGGAGGCCTGGTGTGCTGCCGTCCATGGGGTTGAAAAGAGTCATATACAACTTACCCCACTAAACAACAATAACTAGTGATTGTTGGCGGGAATGCAAACTAGTTAATTCCTTAAAAAACTGGAAATAGAACTGCCATACGATCCAGCAATCCCACAGCTGGGCATACACACCAAGGAAACCAGAATTGAAAGAGACACGTGTATCCCAATGTTCATTGCAGCACTGTTTACAACAGCCAGGACATGGAAGCAACCTAGATGTCCATCGGCAGATGAATGGATAAGAAAGTTGTGGTACATATACACAATGGAATATCACTTAGCTATTAAAAAAATACATTTGAATCAGTTCTAATGAGGTGGATGAAATTGGAGCCTGTTATACAGAGCAAAGTAAGTCAGAAAGAAAAACACCAACATGGTATATTAATGCATATATATGGAATTTAGAAAGATGGTAACGATGGCCCTATATGCGAGACAGCAAAAGAGACACAGATGTAAAGGATAGACTTTTGGACTCTGTGGGAGAAGGCGAGGGTGGGATCATTTGAGAGAATATCATTGAAACATGTACATTATCGTATGTGAAATAGATCGCCAGTCCAAGTTTGATGCATGAGACAGGGTGCTCAGGGCTGGTGCACTGGGATGACCCTGAGGGATGGGATGGGGAGGGAGGGTCAGGATGGGGAACACATGTACACCCATGCCTGAGTCATATGAATGTATGGCAAAAATCACCACAATATTATAAAGTAATTAGCCTCCAATTAAAATTAAAAAAATAAATTAAAAGAAAAAACAATGACCAGTGATGCTAAACATCTTAACATGTATTTATTTGGTGAAATTTCCTTTTAAGTCTTTTCCCTTTTAAAAACTGGGTTGGATGTCTTTCAGTTATTAACTTTTAATTATTCTCTGTATATTTAAAATATAAAATCTTTATCAGATATAGATTTTACAAATATTTTCTCCAAGTCTGTGGTTCATCTTTTCATCTTCTTAATGATGTATTTTGAAGAGGAAAAATATTTAATTTAATAATATAAGTTAACATTTAAAAATACTTCATACTTTTTACATTCTGTCAACTCTCTTCCTGCTTTAAGATCATGAAAATCTATTTTCTATATTTTGGAAGATTAAAAATTTAATCCATTATATTTACATTTATCTATAATTCATTTTCAGTTATATGTGTATTGTGTATGATAAACATATAGGATTGTTTTT
This sequence comes from Neotragus pygmaeus, assembly GCA_006410875.1. Classification (NCBI taxonomy): domain Eukaryota; kingdom Metazoa; phylum Chordata; class Mammalia; order Artiodactyla; family Bovidae; genus Neotragus; species Neotragus pygmaeus. Next base: position 1,336,046 of record SJYV01024581.1, on the reverse strand, counting down.
TTGCATATAGCAATCTAGTGTTCCAAAGCAGTCTAACTCCAACTTTTTAAATCAGTATTAATATGCATTACATCTTATTACATATTTTTTTAATTTGTAAATGGTTTCCTGTAGGAAACATATAGTTGGATTTGTTTATGTACAATTTGACAATCTCTGTTTTAATTGCTTTTTTAATATAATTTATATTTGATCTTATTCCTGTATTCTTGGCAGTATATCACCTATCATATTTGAAGGTAGCAACTGTTAAAACTTCAAACTATAATTATTTCTTCTTACTCTGATTTTAGGCTAAAGAAGCAAATTTATACTTATAATTTTTCATTCCACTGGTTTGCTGCAGGACTATAATGCAACCAGTAATAACCACTATAGTCTGCCTAAGAGTTATATTTCTCATTCTCAATCTCTTCATTGATATTCCTGGTTACATAGCTATCTCTGTAACCCGGGCTGGCCCCAGGGAACTATTCCCTTTGAGTTGCTGATATCCTTCAGCACTGGGGTTCATGTCTTTAAATACGATGATCCCACTGAAGTCCTATGACCCTTGAGGCCATGAATGTGTGTTCTGTCTTTCCAGATAACTCTCCATTTTTATTCTAACTGGAACAAAGCCTGGCTCTAAATGAGTGTTCTTTAAAAAGTAGTCTATGGAGTATTTACATAAGAGTCATCCGGGGTATTGCTTATAGTGTTAGATTTCTGGACTCAAACTCAAGATATTTGAATTTATCTGTGTTTCCAGAAGCTCTCTAGGTAATTTTTATGCATGCTGAAGTTTGAAAACCATCATTCTATATCATGAACTTTGATAATTAAAGCTATTTAGTATGTATCTATATTTATAAAGATATTTATTAATTTTACAGTATTATTATATTATCAATAAAACCTTCTAATACTAAGAAAAGGTTCTAATAATTTATGCCTATCTTCCAGTGGTTACTTGTATCCAGTCACTTTGAAGACACCAGTTCTAAACTTGGCGGAGCTGGGTAGGCTGAGTCTATTTTCAATAATTTTATAAGGGAGAAGCAACATAAATTCTCTAAATGAATTGTTGGAGTGTTGATTCTAACCAGGGTAATACCCAGGCTACATACCAGAGCAATTAAATATGAATCTGGGATGGGAGTCTGGCATAAATATTTTTAAAGTTTCCTATGCCATCCCAATGTGCAAAAAAGGTTGAAAATGACACTTACTAGAGCAATACTTCTTAAATTTTAACATGCATGAGAATCACCCAGAGAGCTTGTGAAGGCATGAATTCTTGGATCCTACTTGCAGTTGGTCTAGGTGGAGCTGAATTTTGTTTTTAAAAAGCTCCCAGGTGAAGCCGATGTTATTGGTCCACAGGTTACACTCAGTAGCACTTTATTACATTAATGGCACAGCCTCTTTAAACTTTCAGACAGGTCTTCACCTCAGATAATATTATCAAACTTTAAGCAATTAAAAAGATTAGCTGATGCCTACATTAATGAATTGTTCCTTTGAGAAGAAAATATTACTTTAAAACAGTTTAACAATAAGCTCTACCTTACATAATTTGAGAAAGACCATTATCACTAACTGTATACTAGGTCATCCTTACCATATTCTGTGGCCTAAATTAACATTATGTGCATGTGATCCTGGCCACATGATGACCAAGACACATCAACAATTTGTTAACCTACCTTTTCTCCTCTCTTGAAGATTTTAGTATCCTATATTCTTGATATAAATGGGGCCTGATCCCTGAGATTAAAGGCCTTTTCTTTTTTTTCTAGATTTAATCCTTTTGAACTTCACTGTATCATTTCTCCAATATCAAAAGTAGACACAGAGAGGAAATAGGAATAAGAAGATTCAGTTCTAGCCTGACTTTGCCATTAATCCCCCGTGTAAAAAAAAAAAAAGCTTTTAAACGTACTGAGCTTCATTTTCTTTATCCATAAAATGAGTGGACAAAATGAATATTTCTAAGTTCTTTTCCAATTCTAAAATTGTCTTTCTATAATTTCACAAAATACTAGATCTAGAGCAGAAAGATGTTTATTGTGTAAGTATGTGTTGGTTCAGTAATTCAGAATATTAAAAAAAAAACTAGTTAACATACCTAGCTTTTTGGAGTTCTAGCTTTTCAGCTTTTAGAACAGAGCAAATACAATTAAAATGGGTGTAGTTTCAAAGTATCTTTGCTTCGTTCAGCCATGGCTAGGCAACCTCTCCACAGAATCTTCTTAAAATGATAAAAATAATCAATTTCAGTCTTCCCTAGTAAAACAAAAGGACTGTGGTGCTGGCAGAAATTGTATTCTTCTGTAAAGTAACTTGATACCATTATTACCAGACTAAAAAATGTTCAGATCAGTGATTTTTAATACGTTTATAAATTGGGATGTCTAATCTGTTAGCTCCATGTGGAGCTGCTGGGTAATTGACAGTAACCTATTTGCAAGGGAGAATTGAAATGGTGGGATTTAGTTTATCAGTAATTTTAAGAATTAACAACCTGGTAACAGAGTGCTTAAGAAAAATTAGAAACATTTTAGATTTTTTAAAAGGTATATTATAGAATTTTCACTTAATTACTCAATAACTCCATATCTGGATATATTTCCTAGTGAAATAATTAGAAGCATGGCAAAATTTGCATCCATAAAGATGCTGAAGTTAGGTTTATATACACACACAGTAGGAAACTACTGGATACAACCTGATGTTCAATAATAGAGCAGTTAAATGAACTATTTCATCCATGTGTGCTTAGTCGCTCAGTTGTATCTGATTCTTTGTAACTCCATGGACTGCAGCCCACCAGGCTTCTTTGTCCATGGGGATTCTCCAGGTAAGAATACGGGAGTGAGTTGCCATGCCCTCCTCCAGGGGATATTCTCAACCCAGGGATCAAACCCAGGTTTCCCTCATTTTGGGCAGATTCTTTACCATCTGAGTCACCAAGGAAGCCCCATTTCATCCAGAGGATTGAATAATATGAATGCATAAACTTGCTCAGATGGTAAAGAATTAGCCTACAATGCAGGAGACAAAGGTTCGATCCCTGGGTGAGGAAGATCCCCTGGAGAAGGGAATGGCTACCCACTCCTGTATTCTTGCTTGGAGAATTCCATGCACAGAGAAGCCTGGTGGGTTACAGTCCATGGGACTGCAAAGAGTTGGACACAATGGAGTGACTAAAACTTTCACTTTCAAACTGAATTATAATTATACAAAACATTGAAAAATAGTTCTGATATGTTAATTGATGAAAACCAGGTGCAGAATATGTACTATAATAATCATGTTACAAAATCATGAATATAGAAAAGATAGAAAGACTACAAATATACAATAGTTATATAAGAGATTATGGATAACTTTTTCTTTTACTTATCTGCTGCTTCTGCTGCTAAGACGCCTCAGTCGTGTCCGACTCTGTGCGACCCCATAGACAGCAGCCCACCAGGCTCCTCTGTCCCTGGGATTCTCCAGGCAAGAACACTGGAGCGGGTTGCCATTTCCTTCTCCAGTGCATGAAAAGTGAAAGTGAATTCGCTCAGTCGTGTCCAACTCCTAGCGACCACATGGACTGCAGCCTACCAGTCTCCTCCATCCATGGGATTTTCCAAGCAAGAGTACTGGAGTGGGGTTTACATAATGTTTATGTGTTATCTTTATATCACAGTGGCTAACAGCACAGACTCTGCAGCCATAGCCCTGTGTCCAAAGCTGGCTTCACCTCTTAGCACCTGGGTGAATTTGAAAAATATTATTAACACCTCCTCTCAGTTTACTCATTTATAAAATGGGTAAAATTTTAGCAACTTTTTCATACTTTGTGAATATTAATGAATTAGGTATAAAATCACTCAGCTCAGAGGATATGCCATGTAGAAAGTATTATTAGTCAGTTCAGTTCAGTTCAGTCACTCAGTCATGTCCGACTCTTTGCAACCCCATGAATCGCAGCATGCCAGGCCTCCCAGTCCATCACCAACTCCCGGAGTTCACTCAGACTCATGTCCATCGAGTCAGTGATGCCATCCAGCCATCTCATCCTCTGTCGTCCCCTTCTCCTGTTGCCCCCAATCCTTCCCAGCATCAGAGCCTTTTCCAATGAGTCAACTCTTCGCATGAGGTGGCCAAAGTACTGGAGTTTCAGCTTTAGCATCATTCCTTCCAAAGAAATCCCAGGGTTGATCTCTTTCAGAATGGACTGGTTGGATCTCCTTGCAGT
>SJYV01024581.1:1281345-1324510 GCA_006410875.1 Neotragus pygmaeus | reverse complement strand
ACCCAGTGGGATGGGGTGGGGAGGGAGCTGGGAGGGGGGTTTAGGATGGAGGGACACGTGAACCTATGACTGACTCATGTCAATGCATGGCCAAAACCACCACAATATTGTAAAGTAATTAGCCTCCAATTAAAATAAATAAAATTAAGTTTATTTTTTTTAATTAGGGCTTTTGGTTAGAAAAAGGCATTTCTGTAAGTGTTTATAGAATTCAAGTAGGGGAAGGTGACAGAAGGAGAATGAAAGAGAAGAAAGAGAGGAAAGTGAGGAGACACCTACATGTGCTTGATTGAAGAGAAAAATAATAATGTTTTTCTAAAGATTGGAATAAGCGCTTCAAAGATCTGCCACCAGCAGAAAAGTCAGAACAGTCACTTTGATATAGTGAATTCAGCCGAAAGTAGCAAATCCTTTTGCATAATACAGTCCTTCAAAAGCAGTGTTGCAACTCTCTAGTGACATACCATTAACCTTACCAGCTCAGTGTATCCGGGAGAAAACAATGTTTGTGTACAAAGTTTCGGTAGGCGCAAGGATATTTTGTGGTTTCTATTAGGTTCAGAGTAGCTGCTGCAATAATTGTAAGCACCAAAATTCAGTTGCTCAGCGCAAGGGATGCTATTTCTCACACAGAGAAATCCAATGAGGGTTAATCATCTTCTCCCACCTATCTGCAGTGGAGGCTGGAAAATGTGATCCGTGCCTGTGAAGCCACTTCTCAGTGTCACTTCTGTACTCCAGCAGGTTTTACTGGACAGTTAATTCTGCTCCATGTGAGCCATCACTGTCCTCAGAAAATGGCAACAGATCCCCTTTTGATTTACTTTTCTGATCATTTCTGCATTGGAATGCATACGTCCGATCTATGTCTAATCCTGTGCATCCATTTAGAAATAAATGAATCCAGTTCAACTGAACACAAATTTTTATACTAAATATTATGTGGATCTAAGATTGTTGAGTTACAAAGGTCTGTAAATGTTAATAGCAAATAAGATATTATTAGGGTCCTCGGGGAACTCATAGAGGATATTAATACAACCCAATTTCAACACCACCATGTGTAAAATAGCTGGCTTGCAGGAAGCTGCTGTATAGCACAGTGAGCTCAGCTTGGTGCTCTCTGATGACCTAGAGGAGTGGAATGGCAAGGGTGGGAGGGAGGCCTTAGAGGAAGGGATCTATGCAAACATATAGCTGATTTCACTCTGTTGTACAGCAGAAACTAACACAATATTGTAAAACAGTTATACTCCAACAACAACAAAATAATAAAAAAACAATATCAGCACAATGCAGTTAGTACTAGGTGCTTTAAAGTGTATTTTAGGTTTACTCTGTTCTATATTTTAATGAAGCATCATTCTTTGGAGGACTAATTGTCACAATTGTACTAACATTTGAATTGACTTAGGTCATAAGATTTCGGTAAATCTCTAAAATATAATCATATCGAGGACTTGACATTGCACCAAAAATGTCTGATTTTAAAGAAAATTCTTTTCAGTTCTCTTTCCAAAGTGGAGGAAGAGCATCAGGTAGACTCGGAGTGACCAATGTCATTTTTAATTCCATAACACATGGGCTCAGTCTTTTATTGATAACTAATATTTGATATTTTGTTTTAATGAGCTTTAGTTCAACATCTTTTCCCAGACTGAGGAGACGGACAAGTCACACAGTAGCACAGCCACAGCACATACAATAAATAGCTCTCAGCCTATATCATTACTTTCTATGTTCTTCTGTGTTCTTCCCAGCCCAGATTTACCACTCCAAATTCCAATCTCATACTTTTTGATCAAAGATCAAAAGCATTTTGGGCTTTCATGTGGAATTAAATATTGTAATGGAAAGAAACTCAAAGACCTCAGTCTGCCATTATTTAACTATCTAGCATCTTGACAATTTACTCATGTGTGAAAACAGTTTCAGATTAATGAAGAAGCTTCAGTGCCATATGTGTCCTGTAGTCTATTATTCTAATGCATTTTTGTATAATTATGTCGTCAATGCAGGGGATACCAACATAAAAGTCCAGTGGACATAGGGCATTTCAATAATAGCCCTTTTGTTATTTAGATTTAAACATAATTGCTTGTTCAATTTGGAAGTCAGCTTGCTTATGCTACCTTCCGCATCTTATTAGCTCCTTCTATGTTATATCTCTCTTATCCTCTTGAATGCAAAGTATTGACTACCTGAAAATTATTTCATAAGCTACAAGCTTAAAACCCTGCACAATTCTTATGTTTATCAAAACTCTGCTAAGATAATGTATTGAAAATAAATAGGGTTGGTTTGGGGAATACTTCCAACTCTGAGTCTTTGGCAGGGTTAGACTTCCACTGGAAAATAAAATTAGCCAAAGCACTAGCTCAAAAGCATTTGAAAGAGAAAGCTATGGGGATTACTCTAATGTATTCAAGGTGTACATGTACTTTGAGTACAGCTAATAATAAGCTCCCTGGAAAATATGATGAAGACACTGGCAGATTATCAAAGTTCAACAGAATCAGTTTCATGTATATCTGAGACTACCATTTTCAAAATAGATTGGTGGACTTCAAGTTTACAGTTTCATTTGGAATGTCAACGTTGGGAGGTCTTTTTCATAATCACAGGGAAGGGGGCAAGAAGATTTGCCTCCCACTTTCAGCGTGTGTCCTGATGCTGTTGTGTCTCAGTATCTGCCTCCCAAGCAAAAGGCCACCCAGGAGCTGGAAGGAAAGGAGCATGCTGAGGAACTTGTGGTGAAATTTGGCTGCAGGACCCGAAAGGCCCTTTTGCTGTGTTTTGAAAGGGTGTTGATTAATATTTGAGTGCTAAGAATGGGGTAGATGTTCTACCCACCAAACTCAGTCTCTATTCTGGAGCAGCGTGCATTCTTAGAGTGATCGGTCTTCAGAAGTGACAGAAAGTTGTTACTTCATTGTTCTAAAATACAGAAAAACTAATGTTTCAGGTCATATGAATTCCCACAGTAATTTAGCCTCATCTCAGATTCATAAAAAGGGTTTAATTTTCATCACTGAATATATAAACTGCCTATCTAGTGAGAGATTATATCACTTCTAGCACCACCGACTCAACGGACGTGAATTTGAGCACACTCGGGAGATGGTGGTGGGCACAGGAGCCTTGCGTGCTGCAATCCGTGGGGTCACAAAGAGTTGGACATGACTTAACTATGGAACAGCAACAACAAAAGCAGTTGTTTTCAGGGGGTGACATGAAGGTTGTATGAGTCACTCATGATCCTTTTTCAACTTGCACATTCTCTTGTCTCGACAGGCCCATTTTCTCCCCAAGATTTTGGTGCATCCCTATCCATGGACGGCGTGGCTATCATTTATCACTGTGATCAATAGTTACTTGTAAGAGTGGGTTGTGGCTCCTGGATAGTGGACTGGGAAAAAGCTTGAAAAACAGCTCCTCTGTCTTGGAATAACAGTTGTCAACAATGTCCCAAGCTCTTCAGGGATTTATGAAGTTAGTAACGAAGCCCTGCAGGCGGAGTTCATTATTTTTTAAAATTACCTTATGGAAACTGTAAGCCTACTGGCAGTAAAGCTGCTTCAGCAACTGCATAAACCTTGCCTCTCATCTATGGGCTACAATTTCATCAACTCATGTTGATAAGCTGCCACCAATGAGCTATATGAAAGCTCTGATGATACATATTCCTTGGTGAACAGAAATGGAAAAAAAATGAATTTTTATTTAATTAATCCGTTCCTTTGATTGGTAGATGGTTTCAAAACATGGGACACAAAGAAGAAAAATAATTCCAAGAGCATGAAGGAATTCAAAATTTTGTCAACCACTGACCTCAAATGAGATAGAATTCAGCATAGGAGAAGAATCTGTTGATTTCTCTTTAATCAGTAATTTATTAATTGTTACATCTGTATGTATGTTTGGGCACATATATGTATGCTGCTGCTGATTGGTCACTTCAGTTGTGGCTGACTCTGTGAGACCCCATGGACTGCCACCTGCCAGGCTCCTCAGTTCATGGGATTCTCCAGGCAAGAATACTAGAGTGGGTTGCCATGCCCTTCTCCAGGGGATCTTCCTGACCCAGGGATCGAACCCAGGTCTCCTGCATTGCAGGTGGATTCTTTACCACTGAACCACCAGGGAAGCCCACAAATATGTATGTTTCTTCTAAAATAAGATATAAGAAATTACATCAAATATATTAATTAAGGGGAGAGTTCTCTACGTATTGACAGCTGTAATCACTTATTAATTTTAATTATGATCTTTTAAAATTATTCATGTTTTATTTATCTTCATAAATTTGAATTCCATACCCTTTCTCCTCCTGGGATGGGTGCTGTGGGTGGTGGACTGTGGGAGGTCCAATTTTAGAATGCATTTTAACCAAATTAGTCTTATTAGTAAATTCTGTATCTTACATAAGGTGTGTATGATTGACCTTAAAAACATATTTGCAAATACAAAGCTCATGAATGTAGTTCTTACTGCTTTTTGTATAATGGTTGATAAATTAGAATCTGGATACTTGGAGCTTTCTTCCTATTATAGAATTTAGCAAGAATTTCTATCAGTAAATTATTAGGAAAGTTGTTGCTGAGACAAGAAGATCATAAAGCAGACTTAGGAGCCTTTGAAAGGGACCAGGCTGTTAACTTTCAGGAAACAGAAAGTTCTTTGTCCTTCTCTTTTCTTCCTAGTTACAATTAGAATTGGAGGGAGAAGGACGAACAGGGCTCTGTCAAATGGCAGTGAGAGACACAGGCTTGAGAAAGGTGACAAAGATTTGAGATGAACAAACATTTGGGTGTGTTGGTTTGATCTCCAAGGTATCAGTAAGAAAACAATGAAAGGAGACCGACCTGTTGACTTTCCTCCATGGAAGAAAGGTGTCATTAAATTCTGAAACTAAAGTGTATTCCAGAAGAATTCTACTTTTTAAAACAATAATTCCCAAATTCTTGAGACTCCAGCTCATCCTTTTAAGCTGCTTGAAGAGACAGCAATAATAAACTGTAAATATTAACACTGGTCCACTCACATGTTTATTTAATAAGAGTTTGGCATTCTTGGGGTAAATCTGGGCTGTATCATTTTTAGTGTTCAACTGGTGGTCATAGCGACTCTTCAGTCAAATTTTAACAAGAAGAAGTTGGGCGCAGAAAGAAAGAAAAGACATGAAGCTGCTAAGCATTTGCCTTGTGTAATAATATTATAGAGATTCATCTTTTTAAAATCCCTTTCTCGTCTCTGCTTGTTTCCACTGTAAAGCAGGAATAATAGTCGGGAACATGAAAGCAGTCTGACAGTTGTTCCACTTCGTGTGTTTCATACCTCTCCTCCATCAACATGCGCTCTATCTTAACAGCAGAGGAGAGAAGCCTAGAGCACAGCCATCAGAGAGCCAAGATAATACAGACCCTGTGTTCTGTGGTCCAGCGGGTCAGAGGGCTCCTAACTAAGTCAAGAAGGGAGTTTTTCAGATGCTCTGAGGACCGAACAAGCAATTGCTAGAAAAGCCAGAGATCATTGCTTTGTCCATCTGCCAACAGTTCCAAAAAGTGATCTTCCCACTGCTTTGAACTTAATGAATTTTTTTACCCTTTGTGTTCTTCTTCCCCATTGCAATACTTAATGTTGTGCTCTGTAGGAACATCAGCCTCTCAACAATTGTGGGCAGGTTGGAAATATGATTTGAAATAACAGGATGAGGCAGGGTGAGGTCCATGAAAATGCACTGCATCTAACGTGGGGAGTGGAATGAATGCATTGTCCCACTGCTGCCTTCTAAATCTTCCCTTGTGTTTGCACAGAGCTTGCTTTTGGCAAGGCTGTTCCTGTGATGGCAGGACTCTCCTCGTGGTTGACTTCAGCTTGCAGACTCTCTTTAGGTTTGCCCCAGAACTTCTGGAGCTGTGTTGTGGTCTTAGATCCCTCCTAGCAGAACTCCTTCATTTCCTCTCTCTTTCCACAGGGCTCAGATTTGCTATGCCCTCCTGGGTTCCCTGGCTTCTCCAGCATCCTCCCCTTTGCCCTACATAAAAGATTTTCATCAATGAACCTCTTACAGGTATAATACTGCGTTGGCAAACTGCTCCTTAGAGGACCTGAGCTGAAACAAAAGGTAAAGAGATTTTCTTCCATGGTTTAGAGCTCTAGATTTGAATGTAAATAATGCATTAGGGAAAAATTAAGGGGATTTCCAGGTGGCATTAGTGGTAAAGAACCTGCCTGCCAATGCAGGAGACATAAGAGATGCCAGTTCTATCCCTGGGTCAGGAAGATCCCTTGGAGAAGAACATGCAACCCACTTCAGTATTCTGGCCTGGAGAATCCCATGGACAGAGGAGCCTGATGGTTTACAGTCCATGGGGTCACAAAACAGGTGGGCACAACAGAAGCAACTTAGCACACTCGCAAGGGACAAGAGGCAAACATTCAAATGGAATTTCAAAGTAGGCTTGGTCACTCCCCCACTCTTTCGACTCCTTTGCCTCTCCCAGCCCATTAGCAGAGATTGGCCAACATTTTTTTAAAGGGCAAGACAGCAAATGTTCTGTGCTCATAGGTGACATGCTTTCTGCTGCAGCCACAGAACTCTGCTACTGTACAGTACGAGCACCCATGGCAACACGTGAGAGTGGACATGGCTGTGTTCCGATAAAATTTTATTTAAAAAGCAGATGGTAGGGCATGATTGGCCTCTGGGCCATGGTTTGTGGACCCTTGATCTTTCAGTTCACATGAAAGATCTTCTTTGGCTTAATGAGTCATTTATTTAGGTCGCTGGAAACTGAGAAGTCCATTTCAAGTGAAAAAGCATGGGAGACTCTGCTCTGAACTGGTATCTTCTTTAAAGACACTTGCCCTGCCATCAGCATTCAAGGCTCTCTTTTGTGGGGATCCAGTGTCCCATGGGCCCACTCCCCAGATCTCTGTCATTTGCTTACAAATTTGCTAAGCACTTCATTTCCTGTTCTAACAAAGGAAAACTTCATTTTTCTTGTTTCTGGAAATTTGAAAATGGAAATGTAACAAGAGGATGACTGCACCTTGCAAAACTTTCTAGCAACTACAATGAGTCACCATGGAGACTCTCATGTTTGGATTAAGGCCTTTTGGAGTGGGAGCTGATGAGGAAAAAAAAAAAATGTTGCATGCAGCCAGCTGAGGTTTTGACTTTAGCTAGAAAAATACCTTGAAGTTTTCCCAGATGTGTAGGAGTTGGAAAAAGGGAAGCAGAGCTGATAAAGGTCCCATGATTCTGAGAACAAACCCAGGTATGAGGTCAGTCAATCAAATGTCCAGGTATTCTACAGCTGAAGTGATTATGCTTAATTGGTGGTGAACTTCAGTATTTTGTGATGAATATTTTATGTACTTGAGGTGACTATTAATATTCTTGCCTGAATATGTATATTATACTTGGATTATACTATTCTCAAAGAAAGGATTTAGACTGGACCCATTTAGATCATCTTTGGCACTTTTTATTTCAAACTTCAAGAAAAAATGGCAGAAAATGGCCTTGATTATTGGACGAGGATCTGGGACAGTGGCAACATAAACCTTGGCTCTCCCTCTTGAGAGCCATCCATGACTCAGAATGGATTTCCAAGCCATTTCTTTGTTTCTTGGCACTTGCCCTGATCCCTTTGTCCTTCTCTCTTTGTTCTTGTTGAGTGCTGAGACAGAGCAAAACCAGAGTAATCAGTAATAGATGACTAATATTCCTTTACACAGGGCCTCTTAAAAATAGTAACAATGAGCGATACTTTTAATGAAGAACACATAATTGTGAGTGTTAATCATCAAATTAATGATAACATATAATTAATATAATTAGTGACAATAATAATAGTAATGAAGTGGCGGTTTAAGCATGATTGGAATAAGTACTAAAATAATAATGAGATAATCATCTCACTTGATCTTTAAAATATCTCACATAAAAACTATCTAGCTGGTATATTTTATAGATTAGAAAATTTAGGTTCGGAGTTTAATTCTGATTATTAATTCTACCAAGAACATAAAGATTTCCCAGGCGGCATATGGTAAAGAATCCACTTACCAAGACAGGAGATGCAAGATGCAGGTTTGATCCCTGTGTTGGGAAGATCCCCTGGAGAAGGAAATGGTAACCCCTTCCAATATTCTTGTCTGGAAAATCCTGTGGACAGAGGGGCTTGGCAGGCTATAATCTCAGTTCAGTTCAGTCGCTCAGTTGTGTCCGACTCTTTACAACCCCATGAATTGCAGCATGCCAGGCCTCCCTGTCTATCACCAACTCCCGGAGCTCACTCAGACTCATGTCCATCGAGTCAGTGATGCCATCCAGCCATCTCATCCTCTGTTGTCCCCTTCTCCTCCTGCCCCCAATCCCTCCCAGCATGAGTCTTTTCCAATGAGTCAACTCTTCACATGAGGTGGCCAAAGTACTGGAGTTTCAGCTTTAGCATCATTCCTTCCAAAGAAATCCCAGGGTTGATCTCCTTCAGAATGGACTGGTTGGATCTCCTTGCAGTTCAAGGGACTCTCAAGAGTCTTCTCCAACACCACAGTTCAAAAGCATTAATTTTTCGGAGCTCAGCCTTCTTCACAGTCCAACTCTCACATCCAAAAGAATCAGACATAACTGAGCATACACACACAGAACACCAAAAACATAAACCTAATATTTCATAAAATTGAAATTGTTGTCTAGTCTGGCCTCTAATGACTGAGGAAGTGAATAGGTTCAGAACTTGAAGCCATATGATCTGGGTATGAATCCTGGTTCTACTCTTCCATGGTAAATTACTCAACCTCTATGTCTGCCCCACTGGACCATTGAAAGGATTAGTATTTGGGTTTGTGGTTGTTGTTTATTTTTTTAATTGGAAGGTGCTTTACAGTATTGTGTTAGTTTCTGTGGTATAACAACATGAATCATCTATATGTACGCATATATCCCCCTCTCTTCAAATTCCTTCCCACTCTGATCCGTCCCAACCTTCTAGACTATTACAGATCACCAAGCTGGGCTCTCTGTATCAGAGAATAGCTTGCAATTAGCTATGTATTTTACACACGGTAGTGTACATACCTCAATGCTACTCTTAGTTCGTTCCACTCTCTCCTTTCTCTGCTGCATCCACAAGTCCATCTTCTACATCTGAGTCTTTATTTCCACCCTGCAAAGAGGCTTATCAGTACCATTTTTCTAGATTCCATATATACACATTAATATACAATATTTTTCCTTTCTGACTTACTTCACTCTGCCTGAAAGATCCAGATCACTACAAATGACCCAATTTTGTTCCTTTTTATGGTTAAGTAATATTCCATTGTGGAGGCATTGCCCAAGATGGTTCAGTAGAAGGATGTGTGCTGATGATACCACTCTAACAGCAGAAAGAGAAGAGGAACTAAAAAGCCTCTTGATGAGGGCGAAAGAGGAGAGTGAAAAGCCTGGCTTAAAACTCAGCATTCAAAAAACTAAGATCATGGCAACTGGTCTCATCACTTCATGGCAAATAGACAGGGAAAAAGGTGAAACAGTGACAGATTTTATATTCTTGGCCTCCAAAATCACTGTGGACATTGACTGCAGCCATGGAAGGAAGGCTATGACAAGCCTATATAGTGTATTAAAAAGAAGAGACATCACTTTGCTGGCAAAGGGCTGTCCAGTCAAAGCTATTGTTTTACCGACAGTCATGTACAATGTGAGAGTGAACGATAAAGAAGAATGAGCACCAAGGCACCAACACTTTTGAACTGTGGTGCTGGAGAAGACTCTTGAGGGTCCCTTAGACAGCAATGACATCAAACCGTTAAATCCTAAAGGAAATAAACCCTAAATATTCATAGGAAGAACTGATGCTGAAGTTGAAGTTCCAATACTTCGGCCACTTGATGTGAAGAGCTGACTCATTGCAAAAGACCTGGGTGCTGGGAAACATTGAGGGCAGGAGGAGAAGGGGGTGACAGAGAATGAGATGGTTGATTGGCATCACTGATAAAATGGACATGAGTTTGAGCAAATTCTAGGAGATAGTGAAGGACAGGGAAGCCTGGCCTGCTGCAGCCCATGAGGTCACAAATAGTCAGACATGACTTCGCAACTGAACAACAACAACAGTATTCCATTGTATATATGCGCTACAACTTCTTTATCCATTCATCTGTTGATGAACAACTAGGTGACTTCCATGTCCTAGCTATTGTAAATAGTGCTGCAGTGAAACATGGGGTATGTGTGTTTTAAATGAGCATTATTTGGATAATGTTTAGAGCCATGCTCAGCATACATACTATATTCATGTTTTTAAATTAAATAATTATACTGAATTCAGTTCAGTTCAGTTCAGTCACTCAGTCATGTCCAACTCTTTGCGACCCCATGAATTGCAGCACGCCAGGCCTCCCTGTCCATCGGTTCTGAAAATTTGAATAAATTAGCTGACATTAGGAAATCTACATGACCTTTCTAAGCTTCAATTTCTACTCATGTGCAAAATGGAGATAATACTAGTATCTACCCTACAGTTGTTTGCAAAGCTAATTGGACTTAATGTAAAGACCTTATTTCACTGTCAGGGACTTACTAAGGACTCAAATTTTGTTATTTATTGAACAAGTCTTGGTTCTCTAGAGAAACAGAACAAATTATATAAATGTAGTAAAGAACAGAATAGACTTTGACCTATAAGGAGTTGCCTTATGCAACAGTAGAGTTGAGAAATAAGTCTCTGATCTGCAGGCAGAGAGATGGATAGCCAGGGGAGCCAATGGTGTAAATTTCAATCTGAGTCTGAGTCTAAAGCAGATAGATGTGCCAGATCAAAGACAGCCAAGTAGAAGGCGTTCTTTATCAGCTTTCTATTTTATTCAGAATGAACTGTTTTACTCAGACTACCAGCTCAAGTGTTGACATTCAGACTCTCCCAGACACACTTAGAAATAATGTTTGTAAAAGACTATGTGCCTCTAAAATTAATATGGTAAGTCACCCAGAGCCAGACATTNAGTTCAGTTCAGTCACTCAGTCATGTCCAACTCTTTGCGACCCCATGAATTGCAGCACGCCAGGCCTCCCTGTCCATCGGTTCTGAAAATTTGAATAAATTAGCTGACATTAGGAAATCTACATGACCTTTCTAAGCTTCAATTTCTACTCATGTGCAAAATGGAGATAATACTAGTATCTACCCTACAGTTGTTTGCAAAGCTAATTGGACTTAATGTAAAGACCTTATTTCACTGTCAGGGACTTACTAAGGACTCAAATTTTGTTATTTATTGAACAAGTCTTGGTTCTCTAGAGAAACAGAACAAATTATATAAATGTAGTAAAGAACAGAATAGACTTTGACCTATAAGGAGTTGCCTTATGCAACAGTAGAGTTGAGAAATAAGTCTCTGATCTGCAGGCAGAGAGATGGATAGCCAGGGGAGCCAATGGTGTAAATTTCAATCTGAGTCTGAGTCTAAAGCAGATAGATGTGCCAGATCAAAGACAGCCAAGTAGAAGGCGTTCTTTATCAGCTTTCTATTTTATTCAGAATGAACTGTTTTACTCAGACTACCAGCTCAAGTGTTGACATTCAGACTCTCCCAGACACACTTAGAAATAATGTTTGTAAAAGACTATGTGCCTCTAAAATTAATATGGTAAGTCACCCAGAGCCAGACATTTTGGAGAGTGAAGTCAAGTGGACCTTAGGAAGTACTACTGTCAATGAAGCTAGTGGATGCGATGGAATTCTAGTAGAGCCAATTAAAATAATAAAAGATGATGCTATCAAAGTGTTGCACTCAATATGTCAGCCAGTCTGGAAGATCTAGAAGTGGCCACAGGACTGGAAAAGGTCAATCCTCATCCCAGTTCCCAAGAAGGGAAGTATTGAAGAATGTGCTAACCATCGGACAACTACATTCATTTCCCACGCTAGTAAGTTCATGCTTAAAATCTTGCATGCCAGGCTTCAGCGTTACATAAACCAAGAATTTAAAGATGTCCAATCTGGGTTTGGAAAAGGCAGAGACACAAAGAGATCAAATTTCCAACATTTGCTGGATTTCAGAGAAAGCAAGGGAATTCCAGAAAAACACCTACCTCTGTTTCATTGATTACACTAAAGCCTTTGACTGTGTGGATCATAATAAGCTGTGGAAAGCTCTTAAAGAGATGGGAATACCAGACCATCTTATCTGTCTTACCTGGTGAGATGGCAGGATGGCATCATTGTTGCAATGGACATGAACTTGAGCAAACTCTGGGAGATGGTGAAGGAGAGGGAAGCCTGGTGTGCTGCAGTCCATGGGGTCACAAAGATTCAGAAAAGAATGGGTGAATGAACAGAATTTATATGTGAAAATCCTAAATCTCAAGGTAATTCTATTAGGAGGTGGGGGATGGTCTTTGAAAGATGACTAGGTTCTGAGGGTGGAGCCCTTATGGATGGGTTTCAGTTCAGTTCAGTTCAGTCGCTCAGTCATGTCCGACTCTTTGCAACCCCGTCGCAGCACGCCAGGCCTCCCTGTCCATCACCAACTCCCAGAGTTCACTCAGACTCACTTCCATCGAGTCCGTGATGCCATCCAGCCATCTCATCCTCNTTTTTTTTTTTTTTTCCTGCTTAGGTGTCATTTCTCCAAAGCGGTTTCCATGACTCTGACAAGATCAGATCTCTCTGCTGTGCTCCAAGAGCATGTGTAGTCCTGACTTGTAGGACTCAACTCCCTTAACTATTTTTCTTACCATATAGTTTACTATCTGTATATTAAAATCATATAAGCTCCTGAAGGGCTGGGCTTGCATCCATTCCATATTCTCTGTTCTTACTACAGTGCCCAACACATAATAGGATCTCAAATCGAAGATGCATTGATTATAAGACACAATAGTATTTCATCTACCAATAGGAAGAATGACTGAGCATCCAGTCTTGTGTACACATAGGTTTTTCTTTCTTTCTTTTTTTTTTTAAACACATATCACTCTAGTACTTAAAGGAAAAATGGGATAACTTGGTAAATACATTTCCTAAACCTCTTCATATTCAAAATCTCTTCTGATTATTTTATTTTTATTGTGATGAACTATATGCATGAATGCTAAGTTTCTTCAGTTGTGTCTGACTCTGTATGACCCCATGGACAGCAGCCCACCAAGGCTTCTCTGTCCATGGGATTCTCCAGGCAAGAATACTGGAGTGGGTTGTCATTTCCTTCTCCAACAAACTATATACGTCACATAAAATTTAGCATCTTAACCTTTTAAAATGCATATTTCAGTGGCATTAAATCCATTCCCATTATTGTGAGATTTATTCTTTAACATATAGTTTAGTTTAGTTTTGTTTTTTTTCCTCTGCCTCACCTCCCATCCCTAAAATACCCTCGGTGCTGTCAAGAGTATTGGTGATAACACATCTTAAAAACATGATCTACTATTGTCTCTGAGAATTTCTTGCAGAATTCATACCCATCCCTCAAGAGTCTGTGTATACATACTCAGGCCATAACAGCTCCATTATGACTGCTGCTAGGCCAAAGTGATTTTAAGATGCATCCTGTTTCTGGGATTGTTGAAAGTGAAAGAGTGAAACAACAAACATGGCATTAGCCAAATAAATACTGCAAAGTCTATAAATATACATAGGAAGTTCTATGCATGTATTTACGTAGGTTGGTAGATAGCAATGAAATCTGATGTTCAATATATCTG
Source organism: Neotragus pygmaeus (assembly GCA_006410875.1). Lineage (NCBI taxonomy): Eukaryota > Metazoa > Chordata > Mammalia > Artiodactyla > Bovidae > Neotragus > Neotragus pygmaeus. Next base: position 1,310,787 of record SJYV01024581.1, on the reverse strand, counting down.
TGAAAAATGAGGAAGCCACATCTGATTGGCTATAGTCAGCCTCCTTGAAATATTAGAGGTCAAGGCAGGAGAGGTGTGCCTTCTTTATCTTGCTTCCTACCTCTGAGGGGCTGGAGGGAGGAGGGGGCTGGAGGGCTCTTCTCCATGGAGGACACTTGGCTCTACTTTTCTTTTGAGCTTTGACAGTTTCCTCACCAGCCTCTTACCCTCTCATTATAGCACCTGACAGAATGCATACACAGTGACTTAGGATCCTGATTCTGTTGAGGTTTGAGTACCATAAATTATATCTAGTCAAATCCCTTTATTTTATAGAAGAGGAAATCTGAGCTCCATAGGCAACTTGCTCATAGTCACATGTGAGCAAATAAAGATCAGAGAAAACTGAGTAGATACTCCAGTGAAAGGTCATAGGTTAAGCGCCTAGAAAGCCTAAACTCATCATACTTACATTGTTTGAAAACATCTGTTATGGGTTAAAATTTTTCTTCTCAACATTCACATTTTGAAGTCCTAAGCCCTATTACCTCAGAATGTAACTGTATTTGGAGATGAGACCTTTAAAGAGGTAATTATAGTTAAAATGAGGCTGTTAGGTGGACCCTAGTTTAGTCTGACTGGTATCTTTAGAAGGCAGAGATTAGGATACAGAGAAACAGACATCAGGGATGCAGCAAGAAATGCGATCACCTACAAGCCAAAGAGAGAAGCATCAGAGGAGACTTACCCTGTTGACACCTTGATCTTGCACGTCCAGCTTCCAAAATAGTGAGAAAATAAATTCTTGTTTAAACCACCCTGTGTGCAGTATTTTGTTATGCCAGGCCTAGCAAACTAATACATCTTAATGAGGGAAGAGAAGAGGGGATTCAGAAAGATAATTACAAATGAAAGAGGAGGAGTGCACTTGAATGTTTTAATAACTTACAACAAGATTGGGCTATTAGTAAGTGTTGTTCAAGAAGTCCCAGGAGGAGGTAAATCCTCCTTCCAATCACAGCACTCTTCTTCCCCAGGCATCAAGGCACACATGCACCAAAGGCAAGACTGCAACATTTTGTGGTGAGCATGACTTGGTATTGCATTCCACTGGGGAACTCTGGTTTGCTGGGCTGGGGAATAGAAGGAGGTCTTCTTTCCTTATTGACATCACACCAGTGTTATCCTCCAGTTGGTTATGAAGGAGGAATGTACATAGAAGAGAAGAAAATCCCATTCTTGGCAGTTTCATGTTGTTAAATTTATTCTTGAGTGTATGTATGGTGTTTATATTTCCCTATAAAGTAATCAGTTTCATCAAAAATTTTAAATGCATTAGTACAGGATTGTACAGATTTTTATTTTCTCATAAAAAAATAATTTTCTGTATTTATTGTAGACCTTTCCTACTCCTTTTTTTGGCTGTCTTTTTGTTCCTTTTTCTTTCATACTCTTTGTTTTTAAATTTTAAAACATTTTTAATTGAACAATAAATGCTTTACAATGTTGTGTTGGCACTTTAATCTTCCCTACAATTTATGGCCTCAAAAGAGAATTTTAATTCTTCTACTCCATCTAGTTCCCTTGGAACCTTTAAACCACTGTACTCACATGCTTTCATTGCCTCTTAACCTGTTCAGTTACTGCTGGTTTCTCGTGTCATGGAGGACCTGCTCTTTTTCAAGCTTATGCCCTGATTCTTGGGATTAATCAGTTTCAGACCTTTGGTCTCCTCTGAGTCTTATCATGTTCTATTCCCCTGTCCTGCAGCTTTTCAGTTTTGTTTTGTTTTTTTTTAGTTGAAGGATAATTGATTTATAGAATTTTATTGTTTTCTGTCAAATCTCAATATGAATCAGCCATAGGTATACATATACCCCCTCCTTTTTTAATCTCCCTCCCATTGCACTCCTCATCCTACCCCTCTAGTTTGATACAGAGACCCTGTTTGAGTTTCCTGAGACACACAGCAAATTCTCATTTGCTATCTATTTTATATAGGGTAATGTAAATTTCCATGTTACTCTTTCCATACATTTCACCCTCTCCTCCCCTCTCCCCATGTCTATAAGTCTATTCTCTATGTCTATTCCCCTATGGCTGACCTGCAAATAAATTTTTCAGTACCATTTTTCTAGATTCTGTGTATATGTATTAGTATACAATATTTACATTTCTCTTTCTGACTTACTTCACTCTGTATAATAGCTCTAGTTTCATCCACCTCATTAGAACTGACTCAAATGCATTCCTTTTTAAGGCTGAGTAATATTTCATTGTGTATAGGTACCATATTTCTTTATCCACTCATCTGTCAATGGACATCTAGGTTGCTTTCGTGTTCTAGCTATTATAAATAGTGCTGTAATGAACAATAGGAAACATGTGTCTCTTTCAATTTTGGTTTCTACAGGGTATATGCCTAACATTCAGATTGTTGTGTCATATGGTAGTTTTATTCTTAGGTTTTAAGGGATCTCCATACCAACCTCCATAGTGGCTGTATCAATTTACATTCCCACCAACAAGAGTGCAAGAGTGTTCCCTTTTCTCCACACCCTCTCCAGCATTTATTGTTTGTAGACTTTTTGATGATGGCCATTCTGACCGGTGAGAGGTGATATCTCATTGTAGTTTTGATTTGTTTTACTCTAATAATGAGTGCTGTTGAGCATCTTTTCATGTGTTTGTTAGCCATCTGTATGTCTTCTTTGGAGAAATGTCTTTTTATGTCTTTTCCCCATTTTTTGATTGGGTTGTTTGTTTGTCTGGTATCAAGTTGTATGAGCTGCTTGTATATTTTGGAAATTGATCCTTTGTCAATTGTTTTGTTTGCTATTATTTTCTCCCATTCTGAGGGTTATCTTTTCACCTTGCTTATAGTTTTCTTTACTGTGCAAAAGGTATTAAGTTTAATCAGGTCCCACTTGTTTACTTTTCTTTTTATTCCCATTAGGCTAGGAGGTGGGTCACAGATGATCTTGCTTTGATTTATGTCATCGAGTGTTCTGCCAATGCTTTTCTCTAAGAGTTTTATAGTTTCTGGTCTTACATTTAGGCCTTTAATCCTTAATTTTGAGTTTATCTTTGTTTATGGTGTTAGGAAGTGTTCTAATGTCATTCTTTTACATGTAGCTATCCAGTTTTCCCAGCACCATTTATTGAAGAGGATGTCTTTGCCTCATTGTGTATTCTTGCTTCCTTTGTCAAAAATATGGTACCCATAGGTGCACGGGTTTATTTCTGGGCTTTCCATCTTGTTCCATTGGTCTGTAGTTCTCTTTTTGTGCCAGTACCATACTGTCTTGATGACTGTAGCTTTGTAGTATAATCTGAAGTCAGGAAGGTTGATTCCTCCAGCCCTATTCTTCTTTCTCAAGGCTACATTGGATATTCAGGGTCTTTTGTGTTTACAAATGAATTGTGAAAGTTTTTGTTCTAGTTCTGTGAAAAATGCCATTGGTAATTTGATAGGGATCACATTGAATCTGTAGATTGCATTTGGTAGTATAGTCATGTACACAATATTGATTCTTCTTACCCAAGAACATTCAGTATCTTGCCATCTGTTTATGTCATCTTTGATTTCTTTCATCAGTGCCTGATAATTTTCTGTCTTTCGTCTCCTTAGGTAAGTTTATACCTAGATATTTTATTCTTTTTGTTGCAATGGTGAATGAGATTGATTCCTTGATTTCTCTTTCTGATTTTTCATTATTAGTATATAGAAGTGCAAGTGTTTTCTGTGAATTGATTTTTTAATCCTGAAACTTTGCTAAACTCATTGATTAGCTCCAGTGATTTTCTGATAGCATCTTTAGGGATTTCTATCTACAGTATCCTGTCATCTGCAAACAGTGAGAGCTTTACTTCTTCTTTTCCAATCTGGATTCATTTTATTTCATTTTCTTCTCTTATTGCTGTAGCTAGGACTTCCAAAACTATGCTGACACCCTTGTCAAGTGGACAAGTGGACACCCTTGTCTTGCTCCTGATCTTAGGGGGAAATGCTTTCAGTTTTTCACCAATGAGAATAATATTTGCTGTAGGCTTATCATATATGGCCTTTATTATGTTGAAGTATGTTCCTTCTTTGCCCATTTTTTGAAGAGTTTTAATCATAAATGGGTGCTGAATTTTGTCAAAAGCTTTTTCTACATCTATTGAGACTATCATATAGTTTTTATCTTTCAATTTGTTAATATGATATATCACATTGATTGATATGTATATATTGAAGAATCCTTGCATCCCTGGAATAAACTCGACTTTGATCATGGTGTGTGAGCTTTTTGATGTGTTGTTGAATTCTGTTTGCTAAAATTTTGTTCAGGATTTTTGCACAATATCAGTGATATTGGCATGCAGTTTTCTTTGTTGTTGTTGTTGTTGTCTTTGTCTGGTTTTAGTATCAGGGTGATGGTGGCCTCTTAGAATGAGTTTGAAGGTGTTCATTCCTCTGTAATTTTTTGAAAGAGTTTTAGAAGGATAGGCATTAGCTCTTCTCTAAATATTTGGTAGAATTCTCCTGTGAAGCCATCTGTTCCTGGGCTTTTGTTNGAAAAAAATCATTTATCAGCCCTTGGTTTCAGTCATTTGCATGAAGAAGGTTTTGAAATTAGAAAGATATGTGTGGGAGTCCTCAGCTCTCATTTCTTCCTCCAGCTGTGTGGGGCATGGCACCCTTTGAAACCAAGAAAAGGAAGACAGCTTTCTTCTCTGATTCGAACCACTGGAGCAAGATGAGGGGAAGGAGCAGGAAAAGTAAAGTAATCTTCCTTTTGTCCGTGTATCAGCAGGAAGTTTAGTTTACCTCTGTGATTTTCTGACTTACGGGTTATAGAATCTGGCTTTTTAATGAGGATGATTTAATTTGCAGCTGTCTCCTGTGAGTTCTTATTTCTGTTTAGGCCTACTGTTGGTATGGCGCATATACATGAAAACACAGTAAGAAGAGATAACACAGGATTATCCATTTAAAAATGATTTTCCCTGATTTCTTTGCACACAGCCATCAGTCATATACTGTATCTTCTTGACATCAAAAAGTATTTCCTTAATGTTTATATTTTCAAAATGAAATAAGCGTTCTAGAGTAGCCTTCCTGCAAGTCAAACTAAGTCCTGTCCTCCTCAGTCTTCAGTATCCACCTTTTAAGATACATACTCTACAAAATAACGTAAGTATAACATAAGAAAGGAAAGCAGGTGATATAACAGTGGCAATAAGCATGATTCAGTTGTAAATTTTAGAATATGTCCTCCATATAGTTTTTTCCTATTTCTCTTACCTTCTGCCTCCAAAATAACAAAATTCCTATGAAAAGCATCAAAATATTTCTTGCTGTAGACCATGGTGTGTGTGTGTGTGTGTGTGTGTGTGTCTGTGTCTGTGTCTAAGTAATATCACACTCACACTTTCAGGCATTTGTTTTAACANGGCCAACTCAGAGTTCTTTTAGTTCTATTTAAAAGAACTAAACAGACATTTCTCCAAAGAAGACATACAGATGGCTAACAAACACATGAAAAGACGCTCAACATCACTCATTATCAGAGAAATGCGAATCAAGACCACAATGAGGTATCATTTCACACCAGTCAGAATGCCTGCAATCCAAAAGTCTAGAAGCAATAAATGCTGGAGAGGGTGTGGAGAAAAGGGAACTCTCTTACACTGTTGGTGTGAATGCAAACTAGTACAGCCACTATGGAGAACAGGGTGGATATTCCTTAAAAAACTGGAAATAGAACTGCCTTATGACCCAGCAATTCCACTGCTGGGCATACACCCCAAGGAAACCAGAGTTGAAAGAGACATGTGTACCCCAATGTTCATTGCAGCACTGTTTATAATAGCCAGGACATGGAAACAACCTAGATGTCCATCAGCAGACAAATGGATAAGAAAGCTGTGGTACATTTGCACAATGGAGTATTACACGGCCATTAAAAAGAACACATGTGAATCAGTTCTAATGAGGTGGATGAAACTGGAGCCGATTATACAGAATGAAGTAAGCCAGAAAGAAAACACCAATACAGTATACTAACACATATATATGGAATTTAGAAAGATCATAATGATAACCCTATATGCGAGACAGCAAAAGAGACACAGATGTAAAGAACAGACTTTTGGACTCTGGGAGAGGGAGAGGGTGGAATGATTTGGGAGAATGGCATTGAGACATGTATACTATCATGAAAGAAACGAATTGCTTGTCTAGGTTCGATACAGGATACAGGAAATTGGGGCTGGTGCACTGGGATGACCCAGAGAGATGATATTGGGAGGGTGATGGGAGGGGGGTTCAGGGTTGAGAACTCATGTACACCTGCGGTGGATTCATGTCAATGTATGGCAAAACCAATACAGTATTGTAAAATAAAAAAAAAAAAAAATTAAAAAAAGTTAAAAAAAAAAAGAAATCATACAGATGGCCAAAGAGCACATGAAAAGATGCATAATATCACTGATTATTAAAAATAATTAAACAATTTAAAGTCCATTTTATTAAGGTATATTTTACATATAAAATACACCCATTTTAAGTCTACAGCATGAGGTTTGGAAAATATGTATCCACATATAATCAACACCATAATCAAACTACGGAAACTTCTCTCATCTCAAAAAATTCCCTCTTTGTTGGCATTTCCCTTATATTCTGGCTCAAGACAGCCACTGATCTGATTTCTTTTCTAATGCTTTATATAAATGGAGTCATAAAGTATGCATTCCACTATATCTTGCTTCTTTTTTACAGCATGATTTTTTTATATTGCTTTTGTTGTATTAGTAAATTGTTCCATTTTATTTCTAAGTGGTATTCCATTGTGTGAACATACCATAATTTGTTTGGAAGCTTTTGGCTATTATGAATAAATCTAATATGAGCATTTGTTTACAGATCTTTGGATAGCCAGGACACATGTTTTCACTTGTCTTTGGTAAATACATATGAACAGAGATGCTGTGTCATGTGAGAAGTATACATTTAATTTTTAGAGTTTCTTTCTGGAGGAGTCTGCTAAATTGTTTTCCAAATTGTTGAATGACTACATTCCCACTAGCAGTGTATGAGAGCTCTAGTTTCTCCATATTTCCACCAACACTTGGCATTATTGGCCTTTGTAATTTTAGCTATTCCTATGGATATATAGCAACATCTTACTGCAGTTTTATTTTTTAGTCATAAATCCATGAAATTTATTTTTTAAATAAAAACAATAAGGAAAAAATTAACACTGCGTGATGTCACTTATATAATGAATCTACAAATGTTGAACTCATAGAACCAGAGAGTAGAATGGCAGTTACAAAAAACTACGGGGCAGGGAAAATGGGGAAATGTTGGTTAAAGGGTACAAACTTTAAGGCATAAGATGAATATATCTTGGGATCTAATGTACAGCATAGTGACTATAGTTAATAATACAGAATTGTATAATTGAAATTTATTAAGAGATTACATCTTAAGTGTTCTTACCAGAAACCAAAGCCCTATATACTATATACACACACGCACACGCATACACACACACACACACACATATATATCATCATATTATGCACTCTAAATATATACATACAAGTTTTATTTGTCATTTATGCCACAACAAGGCTTCCCTGATGGCTCAGTGGGTAAAGAATCTGCCTGCAATGCAGGAGGCAAAGGAGACATGGGTTCAATCTCTGGGTCAGGAAGATCCACTGGAGAAGGTAGTAGAAACCCACTTCAGTATTCTGGCCTGGAAAATCGCAGGGACAGAGGAGACTGACAGGTTACATACAGTCCATGAGATCAAAAAGAGTTGGACATGACAGATCAGCCAACACACAAGACTGGAAAAGATACTGTAAACATTGTTATAATCTGTTTCCTTAGAAGTTACCCTCTGCAGTGCTTTAGTTTCTATCACTGAAGTTTTAAATTTGCATTTTCCTGATGACTAAATGATACTGAGTATCTTTCCTGTGCTTATCGGAAAATTGTATTATCTTCTTTTGTGAACTGTCTTTTCATAATTTTTTTGTTTTTTAGTAGATTGACTTCTTCTTCTTCTTTATTTTTTTGAGCCTCCTTTATGTCCCAGAGATGATACTGAGTATCTTCCCTGTGCTTATCAGAAAATTGTATTATCTTCTTTTGTGAATTGTCTTTTCATAATTTTTTTTCTTTTTTTCAGTAGATTGACTTCTTCTTTTTTTTGAGCCTCCTTTATGTCCTAGATGGTAAATCGTCTGCCTACAATGCAGGACACCTGGATCCCCTGGAGAAGGAAATGGCAACCCACCCCAGTATTCATGCCTGGAAAATCCCATGGACCAAGGAGCCTGGTGGGCTACACTCCATGAAGTTGCAAAGAGTCAGACATGACTGAGCGACTTCACTTCACTTGTGTCCTAGATATAAGCCATTTGTGAGACAAATATAATGTAAATATTTTCTGCTATTCTTTGGCTTTGCATTTTCAGTTTATTAATGCTCATTTGAAGAGCAGAATTTTCAGTTTAGATAAAGGTTGACTTACCATATTGTCTTTAATTTTGGCCTTAAGGATCTTTTCTAGGAAGTCTTTACCGACATTAAAGAATGCAAATGTTATAGATCTGGATTAAATGTTTAAGGTTATGACACATTTAGAGTTGCAGTAGGAGGTAAATGTTGAGCTTTGCTTTTTCTGCACATTGAATTCTAGAACAAATTGTTGAGAAGACTGTCCTTTCCCACTGAATTATTGTGGCATCTTTGTCAAAAAACAGTTTACCATATATTCATGTGTATATGGGGGGAGGCATACATTTAATTCTTTCTGTAATCTCTATTTTATTTCATTGATTAAATTCAATTCATAGGTCAGTTCTAACTGTCTTGATTTGAAATAAGTCTTTAAACCCAGTAGTGTGTCTTCCAGCTTTATGCTTTTAAAAAGTATTTTAACTATTCTAAGTCCATTTTATTTATCCATATAAGCATTGGAATCATCAATTTCTACAAAGAAGAAAACTGGGTTTGTTCTAAAACTGTAATGTCTATAGATAAATTTGAACAGAACATCTTAATAATATTGTCTTTTAATCCATGCTTTACTATGTTTTAATTTCCCTTAGAAATTTGACAGTTTTACGTGTACAGGGAGTGAACTTATTTTGTAAACTTTATCCTTCAGAGTCTTATATTTCTGGCAGTGTTGTAAATGGTATATATTAATTTTCATTTTTTTGGCTACTAAGTAATTCCGTTGCTTCTGTATATTGTTCTTATATTCTGCAAATGTTACAAATTAACTTCCTAATTTGGGTAGCACTTTTGGATATCTGCTAGGATTAATGCATGACTTTGTTTATAAAGGAACGATAAAGTGGCCCTTATTTTAACTATATCTAGGAGCACAATGCTTTCACTTCTTTTATAGATAAGTAAATTGAGATTAGAAAGATTGAGTGGTAAAGTGATAAAGAGAAAGGATTTGGGGTTTAGGCTGGAATCCAAATTTTTACCGATTACTAGTTGCAAACCTTGGGTAAATTATTCTTCTGTCTTGGTTTCTACATATCTAACACAAGTATGCTGATGCTGATAAAAATATTAATACAAGTAATAATTTAATATTAGAAATTGTGTCTTACTGCTATTGTTATATTAACCAAGATAATGCATGTGAAGGTTTTAGCACAGTGCCTGGACACAGTGACAAGTTTTAGCACAGTGCCTCAGACACCAACCAATGATACTTGGGTAGACTTCTGAATTCAAGTTTAGGAATGTAATATTGATGAACAAGATAGATGTTTTCCCATTATTTATCAAAACTGTTTTTCCTTTAAAAAGTATCCAGAACAGGAAAAATGTGCATTCAAGCCCATAGGATAAATCCCTTTGAAGAAAAGACAAAATAAACTCATTCAAAGGTACTTGAGAAGTCTTGTTTGTTTTTGTGGGGAAATTTTGACTGGAAGATTTTGTAGGTAATATGTGATATATTCTCAGTTCAGGGTCCCTACTAGTTAATTAATCCCAATGATGGATATCTTTAATTCTAGGCAATAATGAACAAATTCATAGTTCTTAGACTGTCACTCAAAGCACAAGTTTTAAAAGACTTATACATTTTTCTTTTTAAAAGTCCATAAAATCTCGAATGATCACAAGAAGGGCTTTGTAGAGAAAAACTAGAAAAAGCTAGCATGCGGTTTATCATTGTCCAAAGATGATCCTCAAGATCTATCAGATTGCAAGGGGATATTTCAGCTCAGTCAGGGGGAATTTAGAAGTCTTTCTCTGCTGGCTGATCACAACCAGTGTGTCAGCCGACAACATCCACGTACTCTCAGATGACAGCAGTGCTAGCTAATTAGCTCTTGTTTCTGTTTTGACTACTGACAGACTTAAATTATATTCATATTGTCGTGCAGAACAAATGCATAGAAAGGTTTGCCTTTTATCTAAATCATATAATTAAAAAACATATGGCTAAAGATAATTTTGGCTTGAAAACCAAATATCCTATTTCAACAGAAGTTCAAGTTGACTTATAAAAATCCAGACATTACCTCTGAGATTGACATTACAAAATGTCCTGAATATCTCTGCAAATTCCTCAATCCTCTTATCACTTTGACTTTTTAAAGATTTAATGCTGTAGTTGTAAGTATAAAGCATGCTCTTTATGTATAATTCTTGAACTAGAATAAATTTCATCCTTTCATTATGATTAAAAAGCTTTCCCTTTTCCTGATCCTTATAAACTCTCTTCCAACAATCTTTATTAAAGGTCAAGAAAATGGTTTTTATAAAAGCCAGAATAACATATCATTTGTAGTAATTTAAATTTCAGAAGAATTTGTACCTTTTTGCTGAGGAGCTCTGTAAAGCATTCTAGGGGTGTTGGAATATTTTCCTTTTAAAGACAAATGCTCCACTCTTGGCATGCTCTAGCCATTGTTGCACCCATTTGAAGACTTCTGGATTAGAATTGAGCATGGGCAAAGCACCCCTCAAGGGAAAGTGTATGTGTTGGAGATCTTTGCCTTTTTCTATACTCTATTGGGCTTCCCAGGTGGTGCTAGTGGTAAAGAACCCACCTGCCAGTGCAGGAGACATAAGAAACATGGGTTTGGTCCGTGGGTCGAGAAGATCCTTTGGAGGAGGGCATGGCAACCCACTACAGTATTCTTGCCTGGAGATCCCATGGACAGAGGAGCCTGGTGGGCTACAGTCCACAGAGCTGCACAGAGTCAGACACACCTGATGTGACTTACACACACGCACACTCTACTGCTTTTCTTTTACTTTTTTTACTTCATTTTTCTTCTCAAAGAAACATAAAGAGACACTAATCAGAAATACAAGTATGCTTTCTGATGTCCTTGATTAGAAGCTGCCCAGACATTGAGAGGCGAAACAAAAATGATTATTTACATAATCCTTAATGCTGACCATTTAAAAATACACTGCAAAAAATCAATTGTAAAAGGTAGGTTTAAATAGGCTTTTCTGTCTCCACTACATTGTCCTCATGTCACTAAGATAATTTAACACTGAAATAAGCTTGTGTTGTGTACTCAGTTGCTTCAGTCGTGTCTAACTCTTTGTGACCCTATGGACTGTAGCCCACCAAGCTCCTCTGTCCATGGGATTCTCCAGGCAAGAATATTGAGTTGCCATGTTCTCCTGCAGGTGATCCTCCTGACCCAGGGATCAAATCTGCATCTCCTGCATTAGCAGGTGGATTCTTTACCTGCTGAGCTGTTGGGAAATCAAATTAGGTAATCATAGAAGTTAAAGAGCTGCCACTGTCAACCTGTGCATTCCACAGCTTTCCAAAGGACTTCCACCAACGCGATGTTTCGATCCCTTGTGTCCAAGGAGTGGTCAAAGTTAATCAGTCAGCTTTCAACTTTCAACTGAAGAATATACCCCAATGGAGTGGTAGCTATAAACATATGGTATTTTTAGGAAAGTGATACTCTGAAAAATAATATCATTATTATGTATTTATGAAATGTTGGTATAAACCAGAGATTTAATAATGACTGCTAGAACAAATCATTATATTTCTAAAAGAGATAATATATGCACAGAGAGAGTATCAATCAAATGAAGTATGAAAAGTCTCAGTCTTGTTATCTTCTTAATGAATGCAGTACACAGTGTCATAAATGCCCTTACATCCTTGTCACATGCTGTGAATTACAAAGAGAAATACCAAAGAGATGATAAATTGACTTCCCGTGAACAGGGTCTAGTGTGTGAATCCTTTGTCTCTTTCTCATTTCTTAGATGCCTCTCATTAGTGAGCTCTCATACTCTAATAATCAATCCCCAAATACTCGTAATTACTATTGCCATTTTTCATAGTCACATTATGATATTTTTAGTGTGGTGAGTACAATAATTTGTTAACAGCAACACATGAAAGTACGAATGAAATATCTTTATGTACAAAGTGGCAAGGCAGGATTTTGACCCAATATTTAATAATATACTTGCGAATTTTCCCTGTGTTAACATAGTGGAAAACAATAAATATAAACGTTAAGTAATATAAGAACAATGAAAAAGTAGAAAAGTCTCCGTGGATGAAAACTGTTGGTTCTGAAAACTTCAAACTCAAGGGACAGAGTTCATCAGTGAAACCAGGTGCTGGTCTATCAGGTTAACTGCTCACAGTTGCCCCTCCTAAAATCCACTCTCCTAGGAATATGGTATTCCTATAAAATGTGGTAATGTGCTTCTTCACATCCTAAAGGACAGGGGAGCAGCATGATTCTTTCCGATTCTGTTAGATTACTACTGCATGTCATCTGGACATCACTTCATTGGGACAGGTGACTGGCAAACAGGGTTGGAAGTTAGGATTGATTCCACAGGGCTTTCTCCCCATGGAGCATTGAAGCTGAAGAGTAAGCCTGTTGGGGGAAAACAAAAAAGTTCAGATTACAAGAAAGGGAAGAAGCAGAGATGCTGGAGGGAGACCATCACTTGGTAAGAAATGTCAGAGACCAGCTGAATTTTTCCACCCAGTAGAGTCACTGAAGGGACTTCCCTGGTGGCTCAGACAATAAGGAATCTGCCTGCAATGTGGGAGACCTGGGTTCGACTCAGGGGTGAGGAAGACCCCCTGGAGAAGGGAATGACAACCCACGCCAGGATTCTTGCCTGGAGAATTCCATGGACAGAGGAGCCTGGTGGGCTACAGTCCATGGGGTTGCAAAGGGTCAGACACGACTGAGCAACTAACACACACACATAGAGTCACTGGAATGTCCCATACGCACTTCAACCTCAACAATGAAAGGAAACCCACTAGAGTGCCTCCCAAACCCGCTCCCTCTTGCTCAGTCATTCCAACCTTTTCTCTTACCTCCACTCTCCATGCAGACAATCATGCTACAAGCGTGGCCATAATCTATACCCCTAATAGTCCTCACTCACAATGCCTACATTCACACAATCACCACCTCTGGAGAATTTTATTTTCCAGACACTTCTCTATTCCATACTGCTGCTTCACCTCCATTCCAGCTACAGACTTGGTTTAGTCAGAACTGCAATGGCCCTCTGACTTCTCTGCTTCTAGTCTTATCACTCTTGAATTAATCTTCCACATTAAATATTCAGTGACGTGTTTCAAGCACAAATCTCTCCATATTTGTCTTCTGATTAAAACACTTCACTGTACCCTATCACTAACGGGACATCATTCAAGGTCTGTTGCTTGGGGTAAAAATGTGAGTCGTAATGGAATTTATTGGCAACTTTCATGCTTTGCTGCTGTGTACTTATCAGGGAGAAGACCTAAGGGGCACTCTCCACCTCTCCTTCACGGGAAGGCTTTAGTTTATTACTTTGGGTTTTCTCATCTGCAGTGCAGAAACAACTGTCTGTGTTGGTCTGAAAAGGAGCAGAAGCCAGAAGTTTCTGTGCTTTAATTGGGAAAGGGGCACACGCCCCCCACATGGAAGGGCTTAGGTGCCCTTTCATGCTGCTGGTGGCTGTGCCGGTAGATTGCTGGAATCTGGGAGGAGAATGACAAGGTGGGGCTGCGGTGGGCAGGGGGACCAGTGTGGAGACCTGCATTTTACTCCCTCGTGGCGTGGTTGATGGAGGCAGGGCCTTTGGTAGGAACCAGTGCACTGCTGCCTTGCCTGGGAGGAAGCTGGACACTAGTTGCCATGGTTTGGGGGATGCTTTAAAGAGCCGAGAGTGGACAGAGGGTCCAGGTCAAACCTTAGTCAGCGGAAGTGACTGTAAAGCAGGGCATTTCTAATGTCTTCCAAGAGCACCTGTGGCTGACAGATGGTCCAGCCCAGGCAAGAGCATGGTGTAGTTCTAGAAGAAGTACAGTGATTATTGGGATGACTGAGAAACAGTCCCCACTCTCAGATTTTGGCCTAATTTCTTGGGTGTGTTCTACATTTAAGGTCAGAGAGTCTCCCAAAATGAATAAATGGCTTCTTGATGGCATTAATAAAAAGGAAAGAATCTGATTTTATTCTGCTTAGGAAAAAAAAAATTTCATTCTCTCCACGTGGAGTCCTGTACATTGTAGCTTAGCCAACCCCTCCTATGATCTGGTACCCTCAACTGCTTCACCCTCACTTATCAGCCCTTCTGGCACTGAGCTCTGTCTTCTAGAACTGTGCTTCCCACATTATCTATGGACCAGGTTGGCTTTTTTAAACATCTCTAACCAGTTGAAAACTGGTATTTTTAAAAATAAAATCACATGAGTTAAAAAAAAAAATCACATGAGTAAAACGTTGAAGCAATATCAGATCGCTATAGCAATTTTAAATGCTTACACTCAGAGGCTGTACTTAATCTCATTGTGGAACAGAATCAACGATTCACTGACCCTGCAACAGCTCTAGGGTAAACAGTTTTCTATAAAATTATCCATACCCCATGCAGTTTCATAATTCTTTGCATTTGTACATGCTGTTCCCTGTGTCTAGAAAAACCTAGGTCACTTTTTTTCTTATCCTGTAAGTCTCAACTTAAATACTAAATTCTCTAAGAAATTTATCATTAAACTTCAAGGTACTATGGCTATCTTTATATAAAGTGAAAGTCACTCAGCCATGTCTGACTCTTTGCGACCCTATGGGCTATAGCCCACCAGGCTCCTCTGTCCATGGGATTCTCCAGGCAAGAATACTGGAGTGGGTTGCCATTCCCTTCTCTAGGGTATCTTCCTGATCCAGGGATTGAACCCTGGTCTCCCACACTGAAGTCAGATTCTTTACCATCTATCTTATATACTATATTCTGCTAAAATGATCTTATTTGTATATCTTGCCACAACTCTAAGCTTCTTCAGGACAGCAACCATGTCATGTTCCTCTTAATATCTGGTCTAGTACTTAGCAGAGTAAGATTTCTGTCACTTTTTTCTTCAACTGAACCGTAATCCTCTGTAGGTGAGCTTCCAAGTGAAGCTAAGTGTTTGCAACATAGATCAGCTAGGTAAACATTTTGATTTGTTTGAGTAAGCTAATGGTCAGGATTAATATGGTACTGATAATTTTTTCACCTTAAAGATCAGAAATCAACAATGGGAACAAACTGGGGTTTTCACCAGAGTGTATTCCACATTGACAGTCTTTCTCAAGAAATGGATTTTGCTTGCTTCATTAATGATTTTAGCCATTAGTTGATGTTCCAGTTTGAATGCTTATACAATACCAGCATAAACTTTCTTTCCAACATTATACTCCCTCTAAAATTCAGTTTGCCAGCTTCAATGATAATACAAAACTTTATGGTCATGGAATCTTTCACAACCCTAAATATTATACATTTGTGATTCTTTAAAAAATTAATGATTACTTTAATAATAAAGTATCATGTTAGATTCTTTAACCATATTGACAATACTTTATAAACAAAGGAGCACAAGGGTTTTAGGAGAAAAGACCATTCCGTCCTGGTTTTATAGATGTGGAACACAGTGTAAAGCATTATGAAGAAATTCGTTCAGGGCTATAGACTAGTACTGGAAAATAAATCTGTTTTTACTTGTGATGTTTTCTTTTTAGCCCTCATCATTCATCTTAAGTGTAAGAGAAATAATTGAAAAACATATTAAGCTCTTCTGGAAGTTCAAGAAGATGTTTTTAGATTATCAAGGGTATCATTTAGAAAATTACAGAAGTACAGTGAATTATATCTGGGAGAAAAGTAGTGACAGGTAATATTCCATTTTGTTGAGGATCTGTGGGAAGAGACTTTCATACAAGTTACTGGTCTTGCTTATTCTTGGTTCTTTATTGATCTGAAATTCCCCTCATATCTTAAATGAGCGGGTGACTCACAGTAGAATGGACAGGGGAAGTACTGGCGAGGGAGTGACCAGGTGGCAGCCAGCCCTCTGCCTTCTGCAGCATAGGATTGGCCTCAGAACAATTAAAAGGACTTCTGTTCAATTCTAAAATTGTTTTCCCTCTCATTTTAGATTCATCTTGGACACTGTTGTTGTTTAGTCACTCAGTAGTGTCCGACTCTTTTATGACCTCATGGACTGTAGCCCTGCCAGGCTCCTCTGTCTATGGGATTTCCCAGACAAGAATGCTGGAGTGATTTGCCATTTCCTTCTCCAGGGGATCTTTCTACCCAGAGATTGAACCCATATCTCTTGCATTGGCAGGCAGCCTTATATCTTGGACATGTTTCAGTTTGTTTCAGTTCAGTTCAGTTCAGTCACTCAGTCATGTCCGACTCTTGCAACCCCATGGACTGCAGCACGCCAGGCCTCCCTGTCCACCACCAATGCCTGGAGTCTACTCAAACTCATGCCCATCGAGTCGGTGATGTCATCCAACCATCTCATCCTCTGTTGTCCCCTTCTCCTCCCACCTTCAATCTTTCCCAGCATCAGGGTCTTTTCAAATGAGTCAGTTCTTCGAATCAGGAGGCCAAAGGAGTTTCAGCTTCAGCATCAGTCTTTCCAATGAATATTCAGGACTGATTTCCTTTAAGATGGACTGGTTGGATCTCCTTGCAGTCGAAAGGACTCTCAAGAGTCCTCCAATGCCATAGTTGGAAAAACATATTTATGTGCAATTAAAAAATGTTTAGAACGGACTTTTGGACTCTGTGGGAGAGGGAGAGGGTGAGATGATTTGGGAGAATGGCATTGAAATGTATACTATCGTGTAAGAAATGAATAGCCAGTCTATTTTTGATATAGGATACAGGATGCTTGGGGCTGGTGCACGGGGATCATCCAGAGAGATGATATGGGGTGGGAGGTGGGAGGGGGGTTCAGGATTGGGAATTCATGTACACCAGTGGCTGATTCATGTCAATGTATGGCAAAACCAATACAGTATTGTAAAGCAAAATAAAGTAAAAATAATTAATTAATTAGTTAATTAATTAAAAAATAAAAAAATTATTTTGAGAGTTATTTCTTTTTGTTAGCTGTGTAATGTCATCAATAGGATGAAAAATAATTCATTTGAAATTTCCATACCATTAGACCTACTGTTTCTAAATGTTTGCTACTATTCTCTGTATACTAATTTTTAATAATATTTCAATAATTTCCTTATGAAAATTTCCTAAAGTGAACTTACTAGGTGACAAATGTGAAATTTTAAGTCTCTTAGCTAATATTACCAAACTGCTCTTCAAAAAGATTAATCCAATTAATCCAATTTATGCTGTCAAATGCAACATATGAAATTATCTGTTTCACCAGTATGCTTTTTAAATACTGGAAAAAGAAAGCTCAATTAAATTGAAGGTTATAATTTTATATTACCATTTTCTATTTTCTCCTCTATGAACTGCCTGTTCATGGCCTTGGCTCCTTTAAAAATTTTCCAATTTGTGTAAATGTCTTTGGGTATTTAGAATATTAATAAATTGGTCACATATTTATGGCAAATGTTTTCCAATTTATAGTTTTCTTTATTACAATTTTTTATGTTTGAAAATTTTAAGTCATGATGTAGTAGAAATTTCTGTCTTGGAAATTGAATTTTCTTATATTGTTTCATGGTTTGAAAATTCTTAATCAGATACATAATAAAACCTAACTAAATTTTCTTTTACTGTCTTTCTTTTACATTAAGTTCTTTATACATTTCCCCCATATAGATATGGCCTTCCCTGGTGGCTCAGATGGTAAAGAATCTGCCTGCAGTGTCAGAGACCCAGGTTCGATCCCTGGTCAGGAAGATCCCCTGGAGAAGGGAATGGCTTACCCACTCCAGTGTTCTTCCCTGGAGAATTCCGTGGACAGAGGAGCTATAGTTCATGGAGTTGCAGAGTCAGACACGACTGAGCAACTAACAGCAGCATATAGATAACATTATAGCTCAGTTGGTAAAGAATCTGCCTACAATGCAGGAGACCCTGGTGCAATTCCTGGGTCAGGAAGATCCACTGGAGAAGAAATAGGCTACCCACTCCAGTATTCTTGGGCTTCCCTGTGGCTCAGTTGGTAAAGAATCCATGTGTAATGTGGGAGATCTGGGTTCAATCCCTGGGTTGGGAAGATCCCCTGGAGAAGGGAAAGACTACCCACTCCAGTATTCTGGCCTGGAGAATTCCATGGACTGTACAGTCCATGGGGTCACAAAGAGTCGGACACAACTGAGCAACTTTCACTTTCATAAATAATATTAGCTAATGATCCTTCACACTCATTATTAACCAGGTTTTTTTTTTTTTTTTTTNTCATGTACACCAGTGGCTGATTCATGTCAATGTATGGCAAAACCAATACAGTATTGTAAAGCAAAATAAAGTAAAAATAATTAATTAATTAGTTAATTAATTAAAAAATAAAAAAATTATTTTGAGAGTTATTTCTTTTTGTTAGCTGTGTAATGTCATCAATAGGATGAAAAATAATTCATTTGAAATTTCCATACCATTAGACCTACTGTTTCTAAATGTTTGCTACTATTCTCTGTATACTAATTTTTAATAATATTTCAATAATTTCCTTATGAAAATTTCCTAAAGTGAACTTACTAGGTGACAAATGTGAAATTTTAAGTCTCTTAGCTAATATTACCAAACTGCTCTTCAAAAAGATTAATCCAATTAATCCAATTTATGCTGTCAAATGCAACATATGAAATTATCTGTTTCACCAGTATGCTTTTTAAATACTGGAAAAAGAAAGCTCAATTAAATTGAAGGTTATAATTTTATATTACCATTTTCTATTTTCTCCTCTATGAACTGCCTGTTCATGGCCTTGGCTCCTTTAAAAATTTTCCAATTTGTGTAAATGTCTTTGGGTATTTAGAATATTAATAAATTGGTCACATATTTATGGCAAATGTTTTCCAATTTATAGTTTTCTTTATTACAATTTTTTATGTTTGAAAATTTTAAGTCATGATGTAGTAGAAATTTCTGTCTTGGAAATTGAATTTTCTTATATTGTTTCATGGTTTGAAAATTCTTAATCAGATACATAATAAAACCTAACTAAATTTTCTTTTACTGTCTTTCTTTTACATTAAGTTCTTTATACATTTCCCCCATATAGATATGGCCTTCCCTGGTGGCTCAGATGGTAAAGAATCTGCCTGCAGTGTCAGAGACCCAGGTTCGATCCCTGGTCAGGAAGATCCCCTGGAGAAGGGAATGGCTTACCCACTCCAGTGTTCTTCCCTGGAGAATTCCGTGGACAGAGGAGCTATAGTTCATGGAGTTGCAGAGTCAGACACGACTGAGCAACTAACAGCAGCATATAGATAACATTATAGCTCAGTTGGTAAAGAATCTGCCTACAATGCAGGAGACCCTGGTGCAATTCCTGGGTCAGGAAGATCCACTGGAGAAGAAATAGGCTACCCACTCCAGTATTCTTGGGCTTCCCTGTGGCTCAGTTGGTAAAGAATCCATGTGTAATGTGGGAGATCTGGGTTCAATCCCTGGGTTGGGAAGATCCCCTGGAGAAGGGAAAGACTACCCACTCCAGTATTCTGGCCTGGAGAATTCCATGGACTGTACAGTCCATGGGGTCACAAAGAGTCGGACACAACTGAGCAACTTTCACTTTCATAAATAATATTAGCTAATGATCCTTCACACTCATTATTAACCAGGTTTTTTTTTTTTTTTTTTTAGACTATTTGTTGGCATCAATAAGAAAAAAGATGTGCTTTCCTGCTCTGCATTTTTGCATAGAAATTCTGACCTAAGTAGAAGTTCTATATAACACCAAATCAATTCCTTTAGCTAGGTCACTCTTGTCACTCCTAATTAATCATGAGAAAATTAATCTGAGAAGATTAACAAAGCATATTTGCACTGTTCAGTTCAGTCAGTTCAGTCGCTCAGTCTTGTCCGACTCTTTGCGAGCCCATGAATCGCAGCAGGCCAGGCCTCCCTGTCCATCACCATCTCCTGGAGTTCACTCAGACTCACGTCCATCGAGTTGGTGATGCCATTCAGCCATCTCATCCTCTGTCGTCCCCTTCTCCTCCTGCCCCCAATCCTTTCCAGAATCAGAGTCAACTCTTCGCATGAGGTAAAAGAGCACAAATATGTATAGAAATACATACAGCTAATATATTTCTAAAATTTGAAACTTAACAAAAGTTGTTTTTGCACTAATAGCCATTTTGAGGGTGGTATCAGCTAATATCTGTGAGCAAAGTAAATTATACAGGGAAAGTTTAAACTAAAATAATCATTTTCTTATTCTGAAAAATTATGGTTCCTAAATGTAGCAATAAATATGCAATGAAAGGATAATATTTTTTATACTCTTACTGACCTTTCTCTGTTGACATGAAGGTCTCAGATTTTAGAACTAGACTGAAGTGATGAAGTGTATCAATCATGACATGCATGTAGCTTTAAATCTTTTTCTCCTAATTATTTTCTTATTTCTTGTGTGTACTTTCATTTTCTCACTAGACAAACTTCACAGAGAGGGCAATGATCATAGATGAAAGGTATTCTGGAATTCCATTAAATATAATACTCTGCACTAAATAGATGATCATTATATGAAGCAGCAGGCATTAAATACATCTAGAAATTTATACTGAGATGAACATTTTTAACACGAGTTAATGTTTCCATATAAGTGTTTGCTGTTACCTACAGATCCAAAGACTTCTCAGCTTTTTTTTTTCAACTTTTAGTTCAAATGTGTGTGCTAAGTTGGTTCAGTTTTGTCTAACTATTTGTGACCCTATGGACTGTAGCCCAGGCTTCCCTGGTGGCTCAGTGGTAAAGAATCCGCCTGCAATGCAAGAGCCTCAGGAGACGTGTGTTTGATCCCTGGGTTGGGAAGATCCTCTGAAGGAGGGTGGGGCCACCCACTCCAGTGTCCTTGCCTGGAGAACCCCATGGGCAGGGGAGCCTAATGGGCTACAGTCCATGGGGTCTCAAAGACTCGGACACGACTGAAGCATGTCTGTGACACACAGACTGTAGCCTGCCAGGCTCCTCTGTCCACAGGATTCTGCAGGCAAGAATACTGGAGTGGATTGTTATTCCCTTCTCCAGGGGATCTTCCCAACCCAGGGATCAAGCCCATGCCTCCTGTGTCTCCTGCCCTGCAGGTGGATTCTTTAGCTCTGAGCCACAAGTGTATTCTATTTATCATGAATTTCTGAGCCGATATTTTATTTCTAGTTGATACCTTAGAAAGCAATTACTGGTTACTACATTTAAAGTTCAATGATTCAAGAGAAATAAAATGAAAAGGGGTAAGACAAATAGAAAATAGAATTGACCAATGTCAAACATGTTTCTCCCCATTACTTTCATCTTCACTCTTCAGAACATTGTTATCTAATTCCACAGTTACTCAGAAAGGCAACAGAAATTATTTACCTCTGCAAATCCAAACAAGAGATTAGAGGCTAGGGATATTTTTAGCAGTAATTTTTAAAGTACAAAAGTGGAAAGGAACAGGAATCGGGTGATAATTCATTTCGTTGAGCTTGTTTGGATCAGCACTAGTCCTTATTTTCTGTACAGAGACTGTGTTGAGGCTGCCTCCTGTATAGAGACTTGTCTGTCTTTTACTTTCCAACTGAACACTTCATCTTCCTCCAAAGTGGACAATTAGTTACTAAGATTTGAACATGTTAATAATCTGGAAGGTATTGTTTTTCAATAGGCACAGGATTGCAAAGGAACCAAAGCTGTTATGGAAGGAAGCTTTCCATGCACTAGTGAGGGCTTGAACACGTCTCTGCATTTCTAACTTCTCAGCTTCTCGAATCTTGCATCTGAAAGAGCTTCCTCTTTCATCCTAACCTACCTTTTTCTGACTAGAGAAGGATGAAATTCTGACCCTGATGCATATGTCTGGATGATACTCCTTTGTGTATATCTCCTGCTCATAGCCAAAGAAGCATCATTTACTCAATAAACACTGGCTGAGTATCCATAATAGCATTGTACTTGTACTAGGAAATAGACACAGGCAGTGGACATAACAGTAATATCCCCCTCCCCTGGACACTACGCAGAGTGACTACCATTGTGGTCAGGCCAATTCAGGGCACATACCTATTTGTTCTTTTGTTTTTTTCACCATTAGTTACCATAAAGTAAATTTTTTCTGCAGATTCTAAAAATTATAAGACACTGTGAGGGCATGTACTTAACGTTTCTTGTGAAAACTAAAGTCAGAAGAGAATTTTCTTATACAATTGTAGAAAGGGAAAAGACCATCCTATGCTAAGCTGGAAAGGTCGACTCCAGCAGGCCTGAAACTGGCCTGAGTTGTTTTACTGCAATAAGACACACACTTGCATTGCATGGACTCCTGGTCAAAGCGTGGATCACACAGAATGACAGTTGCTCATATCCAGAGGTTTGAGAGCTTTCAATTATTCATCGATTAACAGTTAGTGTAATGAGATTGAAGACTATGCACTGGTCTCATTGAGCTACCTGGAAGGCTCTGTCACTCCTCTAGTTATACTGCAAGAATGTGCCTTCCTGAATACCTAGGTATATGGACTCCCAGCTGAGAGCATGTTTTGGATCACCTTGTTTGAGGTGCTTTGTGTGCACATCCATCGTTCCTAGTCCCAAAGAGAAAGCACACCTGGGTGTGGTCCTTACAGAGGAAGCACAGTTGGGTCTCCCATCTGGCATCTCTGGACCCCTTGCCCGGAGCCAACCTTTGACTGTGATGTGCATCTTTATCTTTAGGCAGCTGATGTGTCAATTTTTTTTCATAATAAATTGCAAATTTGTAAGCACAGTCATCTGGGGTCCTGCAGTCCTTCCCCAGCAATAGAACCCTGTCCAACTCCCACTGGACATGTGCATATGCTGACCCGGACAGAGGCAAACAGCAGCTGTGAGGGAACGCTACCAAAAGGCAGAAAGAAGGACTGCATTGTCCCTGAGGGAGGCAGGACAACGGGAAGAAATCTTCTACAGCCCCCAAGACATTTATTTCTCTGGCAAGTGTTCTTCGTGTTTGTTTTTAGACAAATAGAAAATGATGGTTTCACTGACACAAGCCATTGACTTTTCAGGTTATAAAAGTATAAAAATAATCTGAGCTGCAGCAGGCTAACGAAACAGATATTAATGAGTATCTCAGTGAATGAAATTAGGAAACTTACATATTTATTGTCCAGGTGTGGAGACGATTCATCAAGCTGTCAGTTCTTGGTTTTTCCTTGTGCAGTGTGTTCCCCTAAAAACAGAGAGTGAATAAGGATGAAAATAAAAGTTTCTCAGCTTGTTTTTTTGTTTTTCAAGGAAAGTCCAATTTCCCCTCAAGAATGTCATCAGAGCCACAATTTACCTCTTGGTATTTATTGCCTGGAAATCCTTCCCCCAAATTTATGAGCTTTTTTGGCCATTGTTTATTTTTACCCTAGAGGAGTGATTCTGACTCGCTCCCTGCTGGTAGATGGTGTGAGCTGGGAGGTGATAGCAAGAGAGGCACGCAAGTGAATGAGTTATTGAATTTTGCCTCATCCATGAGCTGGCTCTGCCTAAGCAAAACTATGTCATATATTTAAAGTGCCATTTTATCAGAAAAACATTCAAGGTCCCTCTGTTTAAATAATTCAGTGAGAGTTTTGTGAAAATGAATTTATAGGCCAACATGAACACTTTGATGACATACAAAGCAGCACAGGGAACATTACTCAAAATAACAGTGTTTTTCCATCATCCGATATAAAGATAAATATTAACTTAGGATGGTGTGAAGCTGAAAGACCATGAGCATTTTCATGTGCTTGTGGATCTGTGGTCAAAGCCTTTCACATTACCTGTGTCTTTCGTGTAGATTCAAGTATCAACATCAGTCATGCTTTATAAAAGCAATATCGGTCAAGGTCTCCAGCTTTGAGAATAAAAGTCATTGCTTTGCTCCAGCTTTTATCTGCCAGTTAGGACATCTTCTGGGGACTCAAGTGATTCATCTCTTACCTGCACTGTCATGGGGATAATAGTACCAGAGATCTAAGAAGGACAAACCTGGACTACCCTTTAAGAGCTCCTTACATTTTGTTTCAAGAAATGTCTGGCTCTGAGCAATAGCCCTCATAGCTCCCAGCCCAGCACAACCCTTTGCTGACTATTGCATATTTTAGAAAAGGCAAAGCACCTCCTGGAATCCATGACTATAAAGTACAGGAATAAGAAGTAAAAAAAAGAAGCATTTATTGAACCCCTACCATCCACCAGAAGTCACATAAACAATTCATATGAAAATTACTACAATTGTTAATATCTCCCTTAATAACTCCCACAGTCTGTCTAGCTGGGAATAGAAAGGGTGAAGAGATTAAATAACTATATGATTCTAATAATACTTATAATAATGACATATATGGTAAAAGCAAATAAAATACAATTATACCTAGAAAAACACAACTGGAAGGAAATGCCAGTACTCACACCAGGTTGTCTCTCATAAGTAATTTTTAATTTTTTCTATTCTCTATTTTCTCCATTCTACATTATGCATATTGAGGTCAAATATTAAAATGGCATTTGAAGCCATTAAGAGATATTCCAAGGCAGTAGTGCATGCTGACTTGCCAAAGCAACAGTTAATGGGACGACCATGTACATCTGGAACAGGCAAGGAAGCCTTAGTGGGAAGGAAGTTGTTGCTCTGTCCCTAAGTCGTGTCTGACTCTTTGCAACCCCACGAACTCCAGCATGCCAGGCTTCCCTGTCCTTCACTATCTCCCAGAGTTTGTTCAAACTCAGGTCCATAGAGTAAATGATGCCAACCAACCATCTCATCTTCTGTTGCCCTCTTCTCCTCCTGCCCTCAATCTTTCCTAGTATCAGGTTTTTTTACATAAGTTGGCTCTTCACACCGGGTGGTCAAAGTATTGGAGCCTCAGCTTCAGCATCAGTCTTTCCAATGAATATTCAGGGTTGATTTCCTTTAGGATTGACTGGTTTGATCTCATTGCTCTCCAAGAGACCCTCAAGAGGGTGCCAGTCTTCTGCACCACAGTTTGAAAGAATCAATTCTTCCAAACATGACTACCGGAAAAACCATGGCTTTGACTATACAGACCTTTGTTAGCAAAGTGCTGTCTCTACTTTTTAATCCACGATCTTTTTTGTGTGTGTGTCATAGCATTTCTTCCAAGAAGTAACTGTCTTTTAATTTAGTGGCTGCAATCACTGTCCACATTGATTCTGGAGCCCAAGAAAATGAAATCTGACACTGTTTCCACTCTTTCCTCATCTATTCACCATGAAGTGATAGGACTGGATGTCATTATCTTCGTTTTTTGAATGTTGAGTTTAAAGCCAGCTTTTTCACTCTCCTCTTTCACCTTCATCAGAGACTGAGTGAAAATTGAAGGGCTGAAAAGATAGATTTTGAATCTCTGTATGGCTTTATACATCTATGAATCTTTTGTTCATCTTTACAATTTTGTTCATTTCTACTTGTAAATGAAATTTTATTTGTAAAAATAAACAGAAAAGTGTATATTTAATGAGTAATTACCATAACATACTAACTAGTGCTAGTATACTAACAATATATAATGTCTAATTACCACAGTGGGTAGGAGGGGAAGGTGGGAATGACAAAGAAGACCAAGCTGCTGTCTTCTCCTTACTTCAGTGAGGAGGACAGTGGATAGGAGGTGAGTGACATGTGAAGAGTTTGTGTTATTAATATTAAGTGGTTCAAAAATTGAGCAAGAGAAGTCTGGCACATCATGGAAGGCATGCTGAAGTGTTGGAACTTAATATAATACAAATTTATCAGTGTTTTCTAAGAAAAGGAAAATTATAATGAATGCAGATTTGCTTTTTCTCCCTTCAAAAGGTTTAAAATCAAGTAATACTTTGAAATTAAATTCAACAGTACTGTGTTTTCTTTCTTTTCTGGAATCATATATTCCTTAATTTAGGCAATTTTGTTCATATTTTTATAACCTTACATGTTAAAAATGAGATAACCTAGATTAACTTTCTGACACGTGGTGTAAGCGGGAATCATGTTTAAAATGCCTCATGTCACANGTGTTCCCCTAAAAACAGAGAGTGAATAAGGATGAAAATAAAAGTTTCTCAGCTTGTTTTTTTGTTTTTCAAGGAAAGTCCAATTTCCCCTCAAGAATGTCATCAGAGCCACAATTTACCTCTTGGTATTTATTGCCTGGAAATCCTTCCCCCAAATTTATGAGCTTTTTTGGCCATTGTTTATTTTTACCCTAGAGGAGTGATTCTGACTCGCTCCCTGCTGGTAGATGGTGTGAGCTGGGAGGTGATAGCAAGAGAGGCACGCAAGTGAATGAGTTATTGAATTTTGCCTCATCCATGAGCTGGCTCTGCCTAAGCAAAACTATGTCATATATTTAAAGTGCCATTTTATCAGAAAAACATTCAAGGTCCCTCTGTTTAAATAATTCAGTGAGAGTTTTGTGAAAATGAATTTATAGGCCAACATGAACACTTTGATGACATACAAAGCAGCACAGGGAACATTACTCAAAATAACAGTGTTTTTCCATCATCCGATATAAAGATAAATATTAACTTAGGATGGTGTGAAGCTGAAAGACCATGAGCATTTTCATGTGCTTGTGGATCTGTGGTCAAAGCCTTTCACATTACCTGTGTCTTTCGTGTAGATTCAAGTATCAACATCAGTCATGCTTTATAAAAGCAATATCGGTCAAGGTCTCCAGCTTTGAGAATAAAAGTCATTGCTTTGCTCCAGCTTTTATCTGCCAGTTAGGACATCTTCTGGGGACTCAAGTGATTCATCTCTTACCTGCACTGTCATGGGGATAATAGTACCAGAGATCTAAGAAGGACAAACCTGGACTACCCTTTAAGAGCTCCTTACATTTTGTTTCAAGAAATGTCTGGCTCTGAGCAATAGCCCTCATAGCTCCCAGCCCAGCACAACCCTTTGCTGACTATTGCATATTTTAGAAAAGGCAAAGCACCTCCTGGAATCCATGACTATAAAGTACAGGAATAAGAAGTAAAAAAAAGAAGCATTTATTGAACCCCTACCATCCACCAGAAGTCACATAAACAATTCATATGAAAATTACTACAATTGTTAATATCTCCCTTAATAACTCCCACAGTCTGTCTAGCTGGGAATAGAAAGGGTGAAGAGATTAAATAACTATATGATTCTAATAATACTTATAATAATGACATATATGGTAAAAGCAAATAAAATACAATTATACCTAGAAAAACACAACTGGAAGGAAATGCCAGTACTCACACCAGGTTGTCTCTCATAAGTAATTTTTAATTTTTTCTATTCTCTATTTTCTCCATTCTACATTATGCATATTGAGGTCAAATATTAAAATGGCATTTGAAGCCATTAAGAGATATTCCAAGGCAGTAGTGCATGCTGACTTGCCAAAGCAACAGTTAATGGGACGACCATGTACATCTGGAACAGGCAAGGAAGCCTTAGTGGGAAGGAAGTTGTTGCTCTGTCCCTAAGTCGTGTCTGACTCTTTGCAACCCCACGAACTCCAGCATGCCAGGCTTCCCTGTCCTTCACTATCTCCCAGAGTTTGTTCAAACTCAGGTCCATAGAGTAAATGATGCCAACCAACCATCTCATCTTCTGTTGCCCTCTTCTCCTCCTGCCCTCAATCTTTCCTAGTATCAGGTTTTTTTACATAAGTTGGCTCTTCACACCGGGTGGTCAAAGTATTGGAGCCTCAGCTTCAGCATCAGTCTTTCCAATGAATATTCAGGGTTGATTTCCTTTAGGATTGACTGGTTTGATCTCATTGCTCTCCAAGAGACCCTCAAGAGGGTGCCAGTCTTCTGCACCACAGTTTGAAAGAATCAATTCTTCCAAACATGACTACCGGAAAAACCATGGCTTTGACTATACAGACCTTTGTTAGCAAAGTGCTGTCTCTACTTTTTAATCCACGATCTTTTTTGTGTGTGTGTCATAGCATTTCTTCCAAGAAGTAACTGTCTTTTAATTTAGTGGCTGCAATCACTGTCCACATTGATTCTGGAGCCCAAGAAAATGAAATCTGACACTGTTTCCACTCTTTCCTCATCTATTCACCATGAAGTGATAGGACTGGATGTCATTATCTTCGTTTTTTGAATGTTGAGTTTAAAGCCAGCTTTTTCACTCTCCTCTTTCACCTTCATCAGAGACTGAGTGAAAATTGAAGGGCTGAAAAGATAGATTTTGAATCTCTGTATGGCTTTATACATCTATGAATCTTTTGTTCATCTTTACAATTTTGTTCATTTCTACTTGTAAATGAAATTTTATTTGTAAAAATAAACAGAAAAGTGTATATTTAATGAGTAATTACCATAACATACTAACTAGTGCTAGTATACTAACAATATATAATGTCTAATTACCACAGTGGGTAGGAGGGGAAGGTGGGAATGACAAAGAAGACCAAGCTGCTGTCTTCTCCTTACTTCAGTGAGGAGGACAGTGGATAGGAGGTGAGTGACATGTGAAGAGTTTGTGTTATTAATATTAAGTGGTTCAAAAATTGAGCAAGAGAAGTCTGGCACATCATGGAAGGCATGCTGAAGTGTTGGAACTTAATATAATACAAATTTATCAGTGTTTTCTAAGAAAAGGAAAATTATAATGAATGCAGATTTGCTTTTTCTCCCTTCAAAAGGTTTAAAATCAAGTAATACTTTGAAATTAAATTCAACAGTACTGTGTTTTCTTTCTTTTCTGGAATCATATATTCCTTAATTTAGGCAATTTTGTTCATATTTTTATAACCTTACATGTTAAAAATGAGATAACCTAGATTAACTTTCTGACACGTGGTGTAAGCGGGAATCATGTTTAAAATGCCTCATGTCACATGTATATTTTGCAGTCAATCATGGTGATGTTTAACTTGGCAAGATTTTAATTAAATCTGAGAGGCATCTTGTATGTTCTTATAAAGGACTTCAGGATCTGCTCTGTTTGGTGCTTTTTTTTTTTTTTTTTTTTTTTTTTGAAAGCACGTTCTAATGTA
>SJYV01024581.1:1239606-1281254 GCA_006410875.1 Neotragus pygmaeus | reverse complement strand
TTTTTTTTTTTTTTTTTTTTTTTCTGAAAGCACGTTCTAATGTATACTCAGGCTTTTTATTTTACAATAAAGAAAGCTCCCAACTGAAATAATCAAACTGTAAACATTTATGGACTACATTTTCAATAAAAACATCTGCTTGAGAAAGATCAGACTTAGAGGAATCCGAAAATATGGATGGATAAACATCAAGACAATCAGAGGAGGAAGATTTGGGGCAAGAAACTGCTTTATCTGGAGAAAACATTCAGAACAATAACTATTAAGCATAGAGGCTTATAGAAACCCAGGAAGTTTAGTATCCACTGGCATTTTCCCTGAAGGTGGGTTGCTACAGAGCTCTGTTTCCTTGGAAACATGATTTATTGACCTCTAAAATGGCAAAATTTATTTTGAGATACAAGACTGGAGCTTATAAATTGAACTTTGACTAATCCAATTAATTCTTAAGACCACTGAAGCTCAAATTTCATGTTACTAACCTTGGTGTGTTAATTAACGTATGTTTGTCAGTACATTTCTTAGGCCATGTAGCAAATACCATCAAATGTAACAACCATAAATTCTGAATGGTGAGTAGTCACATATTTGTTCTATCAGATTCTTTTCTATATTTTTAAATATTTAAAAATTTTTATATATGAGATAGAAATTTAGACTTTATTTTTATATTATTTCAGACTTTATTCTAGTTATATTTTAGGAAAGATGTAACTATTAGGGAAGGGATATTTAAGTAAAAATAATTATGATACTGTAACTTCCTTTGAGTGTGGTGAGAATAATTTTGTAAAGAAAATATTCAAATAAGTCTTGAAAGATGGGAACATATGGAAAAAGATTTGTTTTCAGATGTTTCCTGAGCCATCAAGTCCTGTTAATGGTAGAGAGACTTTAATCAAGTTTAACAAAAACTGTGGTACTACAAAAAGCATTTGGAGAGCAGTATGTTTTAGATTATCAGTTCTAAGCTATTGAAATCAACTCTGAGTCACCAATTTCACTTTAGCTTTATTACCAAATATTTCCTATAATCAGTTAGGTTGACCTTTGAGAAGTTATTTAAAAGAGATGTGCTTCCTAACTTGAGATTGGCAGAAATAAAAGTACCAAAGACTAGACCTTTTTATTTCCATAGTAATATTTCCTCCTTAGACCTATAACCAGAAAAGCTACTTCTGGAGAAAAGGAAGTTTGGAGAGTTAAGGGCCTTCTGAACCATCCCATCATGGTTTTTACTCACTTATTGCAGTTACTGTGAGAATGGGTGATATCAGCTTATACAGAATTATCCTTGGGCTTTAAAGAAGAATCAGCAAATTTGCAACCAAGAAACACAAGGTTCTCTGGTAATTTCTCCTCCCAAGAGTCTTGATTCTGGTGTCAATT
This sequence comes from Neotragus pygmaeus, assembly GCA_006410875.1. Taxonomy (NCBI): domain Eukaryota; kingdom Metazoa; phylum Chordata; class Mammalia; order Artiodactyla; family Bovidae; genus Neotragus; species Neotragus pygmaeus. Next base: position 1,279,865 of record SJYV01024581.1, on the reverse strand, counting down.
ATCATTTCCCTGGTAGAGCAGGTGGTCCTGATCCCAGCTCCCTCATCCCCAGAACAGCCATCAGCTTTCCTCCAGGGGCTTCTAGCTCAGAGCTTGGAGAGCCCCAGAAGCTGCCGAGCAATTTGGCTAAATTTTCCAGGAAATAAAGGTGAGTGCATGAAATTACTGTGATGCAGCTTACAAGATATAGGCAGATTCTGGGAACTTTTCTTGATAAACAGTGTGGTCATGCTCCAGATCCTCCATGAGCTCATGATTAGTTCACATTCAAGCTTCTGGCCTGTCCGTTCTTGACCAAGTAGAATAGGCTTGGCTACTTAGTCAAAGCTGGTGAACAGCTAGGAGAAACTGGTGAGTGGTTTCCAATTATCCTGTGAATGAATTTTACTCTTTCACTCATTTAGGTGGTTACCTTTAAGAAAACAATGTGGAAATAAAGAACAGAAAGATACAAGACTGAAAGTCTCAAGAAAATGGCTCACATGGGGAATTTGGCCATGTCTCTGCAGATCTTGAGTGCTCTTGCTTCTCAGTTCTTGCTTGTAATTTGTTCTAGTTTGAATCCTCTACTTGAAATTGGGACTCCTATCAGTGTTTGATATCTTGATCTTGAATTGGGACTATAATAAAGTCTTTTGTTTTACAGAATTGTTGTCTGCAATATATTTCCAATGTTTATCATCTGATATCTTTCACTTTAACATAGCATATGCATTCTGGGACTACTTTGTATAGGTAAAATTGGGTGATTGAATATTTTAAGTGTCTTGGATATAATTTGATATTTGTTAGAGCCACCTAGATTGTTTTGTAAAAGTAAAATTACTTTCTATTTATTTGTTTTGGAATATTGGAGTTTTAAATATTTGGTCTACTCAGTACAAAAAAGGAATTTGCCTTTTTAAAAAAAAAATTTTAAAAGCTATCTAGCATCCCATTTTTCATTACTCTTGATTCAAATATAACTCATACAAATCATATCTATATTTGAAAAACTTTTTACATTTCAAACCAAACAAAATCAAAACCTAAGAAACTGGAAAAAGATATAAACTGTATCAATAGAAAATTGTGTTTTGTCCTCATTGAGAAGCTCAATTAAAATGATGTGAAATGATATAAGATATGATTTACATTTTAATTGATGAATCCAAGTTCCAAGTGGTTATACACAGCCATTACCAAAAATAAAACAACAACAATACTTAAAAAAAAAACCCTGTGGCATGCTTAATGTTTTTTCTGCCACTACTGCAGGATAGAAAATGCCTCGAGTCATCACTCACTCTTTAGAATACAACTACATGCAACCTATCAAAGTTAGATAGTCTAATATCTTATCCCAAATGGTATTTCTATGGCTCACTTTTCCTTCATAGGAGAATTTCTTTATTTCTTGGGGTTAATAATTATTTCTAAAGAAGTTATGCTTTTTTATTGTGGTAACGAACAAAATTCAAGTTAGATTTTGAAATAACCATTTTTCATCTAATCAACATATTGGGAGCTTACCAGACTCATGAGAAATTGTCTTAACAGTGAGAAGCTTCACACTCTCTTTATCAGACTGAGGTCTATTTGAAACAGAAAACATTAAGTTAACACCACAGTAATTAGTATTACATATCTGTGGAACAAAAAAAACATTATATAAACAGAAAGACAAAGATACACTTGCATATATATTTTTAGGTGTTTCTATTGTAAAACTTGTGTCTCTTCATATACAGACACAAACTTTTATAGCACTTTCATTTCTGGAATCAAGTCAATAAATCTCTGTCATTCTGTTACAGTGATGATCATCAGATAAACTAAATGTCAAAATGGGTCATATGAAACACTTGTCTCAGGGTCCATATTACACATGCCTTCATTTCTGAATTGTGAGGGGGAAGACATAGAAGAGTTTCCAAACCTTTTAGACTGGTCTGAGTTTTGGGGACACTCATTTTCATGGGGTCGTGGATATTGCAGTGTAGTGTCTGAACTGTCTATTTCAACAAGAGTTCCCACCGACCCTTTCTCAGTTCAAAATAGTTTCAAACCCCAGTTCCTCTCCTTGGACATCTCAAGAACTTATACTTTAAATTCAGAAGGCCAGGTGGTATAGGGACATTATTCTTAAAGTTCTCGACCCAGTGAATATACAAAAACACCCACAATTAAGCAGGCTACAAAGACAGGTCAACAAAGAAAACACAGAATTTGGTTTTGACATTAAAATAGTGTGTCTTTTTGCCGCATCTTGATGGTAGCAGTTGGCTAGATTGCTATGGACTGCTTTGTTTGTTTTAATAAAGACCAAGCAGGGTAACCATTTGCTGTTAAAGTAAAACCACTCAGAGCTCTCTCAAGGTGTAGGCACGGTTTTACCTAATTGTGAGAAGCATATTGAAAATTTCTATGGGAAATCTATTTTAAAAATCTAGATATTTTGTCTATGATTTTTTTTCCTCATGGCTGTATTCACTCCTCTATGTTCCTTTTCAACTTTTGATTTGTAATTTTACCACTTTATCCAAGCTTAAGAGGAATCTTCTCTTTTGTTGTTGGGATTTCTGTTTTGAATAGAGAAAGCTCCCTGACAAATAGGTGGCCAAATCCCAGATAATGTACCTTCTACCCAAACACCTTAAAAAACAAAAGTATGAGTAGAGGATCAATGCTTTTCCTTATGTAAGCAATAGAGCTTCCAGGAAAAAAAAATGATGCAGAGTTACTTACTGTTCATTTCCATTTTCCTGTGTGCCTAGAAGAGAAGGAAATTGTTACTAGAATTGCTAACAGCTTGGCAACAAAAACCCTGAGACTCCCACCACTTTCTATGCAAAGATGTTTCTAAAGCCAATTTTTAACTTTTTAATCTCTCCCCCTATTCCTTGTCCCACTGATCATATCCTCGGAGATGGTTACCACTCATTCCTTGGTCACGGCTAATATATTCACAGTCTAGTCTCAAATAGGCCATCTCCACTGAACTCAATTCTGGACTGATTTTAACCTTATAGTTTCATACCACAGTGTGGAATATTATCCATTATCACACATTCCATAGACACCAAAAACTGTCTCCATTTATTTCAATATCTCTGAAAACAAATTAGCCTCAAAGTCTTGACTTACCTTTTTAGAACTGAGAATTGATTTTTTGGCTTTTCTTTGTACATTGCTCTTTCTGGGGACCCAAATCTCCATATCTGTTGTGAGCCACAAGGCAGATATTGCTTCTAATTGCATCTGAAGCCCACAGATTCAGCCTCTCAAAAGTACCCTGAAAAATGTCACTGAGGGTACTAACTGCAACAATCTTCCACCCACTTTGCCAGGCTGGTCCACAAGCATTTGGTTAGAGTGTGAACGCAGGATGATTCATTTTGCATAAGACCATAGCCTTGGAGCAGGAGGTGCTGGTCAAAACTTGCATTAATCTATGGCCTATTAGTCAAAATAGCTAATGGAATTGCTCAAAGTCCTTACTTTGTTCCTGATTTTGCTGTGATTTATTCCATGGCTACTGGTTCTTATCTCTTGGATTTCCTTTCACATCTAAGATAGCTCTGGTCATCAGAATATGTCTTTGAATATCATTCTCCTGACTTTGACCATTATTGTCTTATAAAGACCTTGATTTCCACTCAAGTTTTGACTACTTCTATTTCTGTCACTTTGGCTAAGATACTCCAACATATGCTGTTTACCAACTAGATCTAACTTCATCTTTCTTACCATCAGTTAAATGTTTTAACAATATTTTAAAATTCCCACTGTAACTGTTACATATGATATCACCTGTAATGCTCATAGCCTTGTTGCAGGATGAACAGACATTTTCTTGTCTGCTTGCTTTAACATTTTTCCTTATAAGACTGTAATATGGGTTCACTAGCAGATAGATGCACACCAGCAGATTACTTTATGCATATATGCCATTCTTTATAGGGTTAAAGTTCACACTACGGTCAGCATTATCCAGTTAAGTTTCAGTTCAGTTCAGTTCAGTCACTCAGTCATGTCCGACTCTTTGCAGCCCCATGAATTGCAGCACACCAAGCCTCCCTGTCCATCACCAACTCCCGGAGTTCACCCAAACTCATGTGTATCCAGTCAGTGATGCCATCCAGCTATTTCATCCTCTGTCGTCCCCTTCTCCTCCTGCCCCTAATCCCTCCCAGCATCAGGGTCTTTTCCAATGAGTCAACTCTTCACATGAGGTGGCCAAAGTACTGGAGTTTCAGCTTTAGCATCAGTCCTTCCAATGAACACCCAGGACTGATCTCCTTTAGGATGGAATGGTTGAGTTTAGTTTCATACAAAAACCTCTGATTCTTGTTGGCTTCCAGAGAGTAGAGAGGGTTTACGAATTTTCTGAACTTGATGAATTCTCACCCACATACTTGAAGAGCGATTAACTGCAGGTGTTTTATGGTGCTAATTTAATGATAACAATGCTGTAAATTCTGCGTAGAAAACAAAGCTGACAACAATCAAATGGGTTTGGCTAATTGTCCAACTGCCTAATTTGGTTATAAACTACTGCCTGTCTTCAGAATAATTCTATAGCGGTAGGAATCTTACACGTTTTTTTCTTAAATGGTACGGTTCATCATCACCAACTTTTCAAATAATTTATTTACAAATCTCCCTATGCAAAGCAGTTTTTCAGTACACGGTATTTTTACAAATGCATTTAGTCCACAAATTTTTTTCCTATTCTATATATTCAGCACTCTCTGTTTTCCACTTGATTGGTTGATTTCCTGATTGGTGGTTTAGGAACTTAGAGAAATCAAACTGATTTATAAAAATGTTACTTCCCCTCTGGAAACTGAGTGAGGAAACATATTTCAGACGTTATTAAGAAGTTTATTCACTTAACTCCCAAAGGGAAAGACATTAATTTGTTTTCTTCTTATTTTCCAGCAAGAGCTAAAATGAACACTGCTGTTTCAATCTCATTACTTCCCTTTGCACTGTCATGCACAGGCGCCAAGCTGTCCACACCCTGCAGGGTCAGGGATTGGCCTCAGGAACAGCGTTCATTAGTGTCCTGGGGCACACTGTCCACAGGGTAAACAGAAATACCACATATATACATAATACCACATATATACATAATATGCCACAGGGTATATATGTTATAAAAATGATTGATTTTTACTTTTTTAACAGTATATGAGTCTTAGGCAGAGTTCTATTAGTGAACTATTTAAAATTAAAGTGAGGAAAGGAAAGGTTTTATTTCACTAAAATTTGCAAGGCTCTCTCTGCTCTGTGTTACGCACAATGCAACGTGCGTCATATGTAGTTTGTAACTTGGAGAGGTTGTCTGATGCTATGGACTGAGAGTTTGTGTCCCCCTAACATTCATATGTTAAATCTTGATGCCCAATATGATGGTATTAGGATGCTGGGTCTTTAGAAAGCAATTAGGTCATGAGGGAAGAGTCCTCAGGAAAGGCTTAGTGCCCTTGTAAAAAAGACCCAGAGAGTTCTCTTGTCCCTTCTCCTACGTGAAGACACAGGCAGGTATAAAAACCAGGAAGAGTGTGTTCATTAGACATCAAGTCTGATGGTGCCTTGATTGAACTTAACCTCCAGAACTGTGAAAAATAAATTTTTGTTGTTTAAGTCATCTAGTCTACAGCATTTCTGTTACAACAGCCTAAACAAAATAAGATGTTTGACTTGCAGAGGAAGTAGGCTTATACAGAAGTAACAACACTATAGGGTGATGAATAATATCATTAAATTCAATAGAGTCAAGACACTCTGCTTAAAGAGGTAAGATATTTAAAAAATATAGATTAAATCTGCTTTTAAGGTAAATCCTAATGAATAAGATGGAGATTAGGTGTACTATAAAAGTTAAACAGTGGGCTGGACATTCTAGGAGAAGGAATAATATGGAGGAAGCAGAATACTTGGCGCTCCATTATATTAATACAACCAGGAAGGTGTCTGAAATGAGAAGACAGATTAAAGTTTAAGGTAACATAGGCGAGTTCTTGGGAACCAAAAGGGGATTTAGACAAGCATCAAATGAAGAGTGCTCAAGTTCTTAGAACAGAAAAAAAGACTGAATAAAGATTGAAAGTAATGTGAATAAAATGGGGACTTTAGTTAATAATATATCAATTTTGGTTAATTGCGGCAATTATATCATACTATTATAAGATATTAATAATAAGGGTACTATTAATTATTATTAAGGGAGCTCTCTGTAACTATCTTCACAACTTTTCTGTAAACCTAAATCTATCCTTAAGTTAAAAAAAATTTTTTTAAAACCACTTTAAAATAAAATGCAATTAGGGGAACCATAAATATTCAAGAGGCAGGGAGAAGATGAAACAGCAAAAAGAAGAAAACAACCAGTGTGGATGTAAAAGAAGGCAGTGTCATGTTAAATGAAAGAAGCAAGACTTTTCACTGCTAATGGAGAGATTAAGGAGGATCACAAAGAATTGTGGAACTAGAATCCCTCTAAAAATGGCAATAGTGTTCAATCTGGAAGAACTAATTAAATTAGCAGAACACAACAGTCCTGGAAGACACCTTCATAGGAAGGAAGCTGTGCCTCCCAAGGGGGAAGTAAGACACAAAACAATCTTCTTGAAATTATGGGTCCCAGTATTTCTCTTTATTCTGCTACACGGTAATGGAACAAGTCTGCCCTATTGCTAAGGCATGGCATTTTATGCCATCTTTAGTACCATACTCCCCAACCATCCACCTAGGGCTTTTTCGTTAAAAAGAATGTGCCCTTATCCGATAACATCCGCCATTAGTGAAAGTGTTAGTCGCTCAGTCATGTCCGATTCTTTGTGACCCTATGGAGTGTAGGCTGCCAGGCTTCTCCGTCCATGGGATTCTCCAGGCAAGAATAATGGAGTGGGTAGCCATTCCCTTCTCCAGTGGGTCTTCCCGACCCAGGGATAGAGCCCAGGTCTCTGGCATTGCAGGCAGATTTTTTTTACCATCTGAGCCACCAGGGAAGCCCCAACCTGCCCTTAGTAGTTAATTCCGTGCATTCACCAGCACTCAATTGATTCCTACCCTTTCTCTCTATTTCTGTGATCAACCAATATAGCATTTCGTTCCTGTGTAAATTTCCTCTCTCTCACTAAGAGTTTAAAGTCAAGTTTAGGCTGAGCAAACATATTCTCCTTTTAGGAAAACAAAATGAAACAAAACATGGTTACCTACCTGGGTCTGTCTTCCAGCACATTCGATACAAACCCACCAGAACGAAGACTGAAAGTGTTGTTACAATCAAAGCAATAACCATAGGCAAAATAAAACCTAAAAAGTATTGGAGACATCGTCAGTTAGAATGGGTATTGAATCTCACAACATATAGATTATTAACTGAGAAAAAGCATGCATGCTTCCTTTCTTCTTTAAACATCATTCTATTAAAAACATTACATTTTAAGCAAAGAAGATATATCTGATCCATGGGTTATGCTTTAGTTGTTATTTCTGATGTACCCACTTGATGTCAGTCTTGTAGCCTTTCTGAAATAGAACTCCAACTCTAAGGAAGACTCTCTTGGTGACTGAAGAAATGAGGAAATGGGAGACTGACCACACAGAAAATGTCCCTTAGAACCAGACTCATATGCGTTCTTTATATTCTTCACTACTTTATAATGAAGCTACTAATGTATAGGTTGGATGAAGGGAGTCAAAAGCACGAACTTCTAATTAGAAGGTAAAAAGTACTAGGGATATAATGAACAACTTGCTGCATATATTAATAATTAACACTGTTGTATGTTATATATTCACTGTTGTATGTATGAATGTTCATTAGAAGGACTGACGCTGAAACTGAAGCTCCAATATTTTGGCCATCTGATGCGAAGAGCTAAAGTTTTAGAAAAGACCCTGATGCTGGGAAAGAGTGAAGGCAAGAAGAGAAGGGAGTGACAGAGGACGAGATGGTTGGATGGCATCACTAACTCAAAGAACATGAGTTTGAGCAAGCTCTGAGAGATGGTAAAGGACAGGGAAGCCTGGCATGCTGCAGTCCATGGGGTCACAAAGCGTCAGACACGACTAAGTGACTGAAAAACAACAACCACAAAAGTTATATATGAAAGTTAAGAGAGTAACAGAGTCTTGAGTTCTCATCAGAATTTTTTTTATATTTCTTTAATTTTGTATCTATATGAGATGATAGGTGTTTACTATTGTGAGGTTTTATGATATAAGTACAGTTTAAGCTTATACAGTGTTATATGTCACTTGTATCTCGATAAAACTAAAAGAAAAAAGATGTATCTCTTACTGGTTCTGTTGAAAATACTCTGGTCATAAAGCTGACTTCCTAAGAAAATCACAAATATCTTTCTGTAATAATATCTTAAAATTAGAACATAACTGAATGTAAAAGGATATTACAGTGTAACGATGTGGTCTAAGAAATATGTGTGTATTTATGAATGTCTACTTGTGGGTATGGTGCTACTACAGTAGTAATTAGGGTGAGTTTTTCCTGTTCTTATTAAGAGAGGGGTAATTTGCCTTCTTTTCTGGCAGTGATTTCCCAGGTTAAAACAAGAGTGATGAAAGGAAAAAGCTGCCGCAGGAATTTAAGTAGAGATACAGAAGTTACAGTTACTAGTCAGTTAGGTGTTCTCATCTACTTGCGTATGTAATGCTTATATTTATCAGGGGTTGAGAATAGCTCTCCAATTCATTGGTAGGGTGGGTTGCACTTTACTGTTATGGTTAAATAATTATTTTAAGTAGGTCTTGCTGGGTTCATATGAGATCTTGCATGAGCTCACTGGTGCTTCCTGAAATGAAGACTCCATGACACAACAGCTCCATAAATGCAGTGCTGACTTCTTGAATGGGGTGACTTTACCTAAACCTAAGATAATCTTTTTTCATCACAGCTGCATATATATATTCATCTTATTCTTAATTTCCAAGGAAATTCATGAATATCTTCTGTATTCAGTGCTAGTATACGAAGTATGTTATATATATATATATATGTTTTTGCTAAAATGGAACATTTCTTAAAAGGCTATTTTTGACATTAAAATAAAGTTCTGTAAAGGTGAATTTTCATTTTTATGGAGATCTCTGCCTATGTACTTTGGCTTATTTGAGGCTAGCCCCATCAGTTCACCATGACTTCTGGTGACAATTGCTTGGCACTAAGGTAAGGAAAAAAATGCTCAAAGTGTATTTATTAAAACAAGTTCAATAGAAGAAAACTTTTGAAGCAGTTATATGGGATTATAATGGGATTGCAGGTTAAGTAAAGTTGAGAAAAGGCTGTTTATAGTTGAATCCCTTCCCCTACTGGTGACATTCAAACATTCTGCAGATCTAACTTACTGCACTGAATGAAGATATATGTGTTACTCACTGGAATAAGAGGGGCTGGTTGTAGAAGCGCTTGCATTTTTTGCATTCTCAAGGCCTATTATTTAAAGAAAAAAAAAAAGTCACCTTATGTTAATGTGTGCCAGCCCTCATAAGCCTTCCCTCATCTCCCCACTTGAAGGAAATGGCAGCCCACTCCAATACTCTTGCCTGGAAAATCCCATGGACGGAGAAGCCCGGTAGGCTACAGTCCATGGGGTCACAAAGAGTCGGACACGACTGAGTGACTTCACTTCACTTCACTTCTGTGATAGATAGGTATGAAGCTTCGAGTGAAAACATTTTATCTCCTTCTGAAAGAGTCCTGTGTTATGACTCGAGATTGGTAGGGAGTTAATGTATACAGTCTGAAGAGTCTGGACACAAGCACATACCTGTGAAACCATCCCCACAATCAAGGTAACAGACATAGCTATCACCTCCAAAAGTCTCCTCATGTCCCCTCCCTTTCTGAGAATGTGCAGTCTGTTTTTCTATAACAGTTATGTCTCAGTAGTCTGTTTTTTTTTTTTTAATTGGTGACATTTTCTCAGTGAGGAGTAATCAAGTAAAGCATGCTTCCACTTATGCACACAGAATTCCTACCTTGAGACGGCGAGATGTTTTCTGGAGTTGTAACTGATTTTGAGGATAATATAGCGGTTCTGAAAGATGATACTTCTGGTGGTAAAGTGTTATCTGTAGGAAAACAATAAACCTAGAGTCAGAGTCAGATTATAGTATTTACTTTTCTTTCTGGATTTCTTTGCAGATTCAAAACGTTTGCATTTCGGATGGATGATCTGTAAAAACCATTTATCACTGAATAATGGGATACATACAACTGTACATTAAATCATGTGTTCCTCCTGTATAGATGATTAAATTTGGAATGACAAAGTCTAGGTGTTAGTATTATATCTTCAAGAACTTGCCAAAAATAAAACTTGAACAAGTGTTTCATTTTAGGCTACAGCTCATATCACCTACTGTAAGAGGTGTAAGTCTCTTGAAAAGTGAAAGTTGAAAGTTAGTCATACAGTTGTGTCCAACTCTTTGTGATCCCATGAACTGAGCCCACCAGCCTCCTTCATCTTTGGAATACTCCAAGCAAGAGTACTGGAGTGGGTTGCCATTTCCTTCTCCAGGTGATCTTTCCGACCCAGGAATCAAACCTGGGTCTCCTGCATCACAGGCAGATTCTTTACCATCTGAGCTACTGGTGCTGCTGTTGCCAAGTCTGAGCTACTAGGGAAGCCCTTAGTCGTGTCCAACTCTTTGTGACCCTATGGACTGTAGCCCACCAGGTTCCCTTGTCCATGGAATTCTCCAGGCAAGATACAAGATACTGGAGGAGGTTGCCCATTTCCTCCTCCAGGGGTTCTTCCTGACCGAGGAATCAAATCCCAGTCTCCTGCATTGCAGGCAGACTGTTTAATGTCTGAGCCAACAGGGGATGCAATGGAATGCAAATCAATGCAAAAGCATTCATCACATTTTAGATATTCCAACTCTGAGTGATACTGATTTTTATATTATTATTATAAATACTTAAACTGGGCAGAAATGCAGTTTATAGTGTTCTTTAGTGGTCAAAGAGAAAGATTGCAATGGAGGCTTTGACTGGAAGAACTGGGGAAAAAAATGATGGAAGATCCCTTCACTTTTATCTTGAAAGCTCAGCAGTGATTTATACTTGTTTGGTTTCTCCAGAGCAATTGCTGCTTGGCTGCATGTCCACTGCTCTTTTTCTCCATGGAAAATGTCATTTTTAGATTGTCATTATTTTTTGGCTTACGTGACTATCTGCCATCTTTCATCACAATGACTCAAACAAAAAATAATAAATAAAGTATTATTTAAAATTCATAAATCTCAATAAATGTCAAGGAAATATAGATAATTAAATGTTTTCTAAGTGTACAGCATTTATTCTCGTGAATCTGTAATAAAATGTAATTTGTATCTGGAAAAAATTTTGAAAAATCATTCTATTTTTCTTCAAGTATGAAATAGTATCTTTTAATCACACCTGTTTGCCTTGTCTCTATAATGCATTGCAAGTTCCTGGAGTGTGAGGGCCATCATTCCCACCATTCACATGAAGTTCTGACTACCGTGGGTGTGCAATAAAGTATAACTGACTGCTTAGATGATGTAAGAGTCATCTCTTATAATTATGGCCCCTTAGGAATATGAAGGTCATGTATAAGTACTAAAAAGAAATAGATGTTGCCTGTGATTGCCTGGGATCTTTCTCTCTTTGCCACCCACAGCCCAGCACACACCGCATGCTTATGCGTTTCTGACATCCGTGGGGGAAGAAAAATGTTAAGAGTCTGTACAGTTCTTTCTATGCAAGAGATCTGTGGGAGGAAGCTAGATATATGCCCATAAGAACAAAGAAAAATGTCAGGCTATGCACTGAGCAGGCAGAAAAAGGAATTTTAAAGATAAGAGTAGGAACTAGCTGAAAGCTTGGTACTTAGCTGCTTTTACCAGTATCAAGTGTTCTAGTAAAGATGAATGCTCTTTTGGTTGTGTTGAGAGAATAAGATAGCTGATTAAATAACTAAAGGCATTAATCCTCCTGGGATTTACCAAGGGTTAATTTTCAACACTCCACATTCTATCTTATTACCTTCTCATAGGCAGGCTAAGTCATGGCTACAGTTCTGAGTATAATCTATCTGGATCAGATGAAACTCCAAGCTTTTATACTTAAAATGTGTTGACTAACCAGTGCTGTTATTGCTACTGATTCACAGGTGGGCAATAGGATTAACCCCTTTTAAAAAAATATTTATTTATTTGGCACATGACACAGGGGCTCAGTAGTTGCCCCTCTCTGTGGCATGTGGGATTTTAGTTGGCAAACCAGGGATTAAACCCAAATCCTATGCATTAGAAGGCAGATTCATAAGCACTAGACCATCACAGAAGTCCCTAGAATTAATTATTTTTTAAAGGGGATATGTTGGCTCCTTGAATAAATATTTAATTTTTTTCTTATAACCACTACCTTTAGTTAAAAAATCAACACACACACACACACACACACACACACACACACACACTTCACCTCTATTACACTGAATCCCTTCTTGTGTTTTCTAAACTCTTTTACTTCATTTTAAAAAATATTAGTCATGACCCACTTAAAGGGAATTAACTTACAATTTGAGAAACCCCGTCCATTAGCATGAACACACTGATAAAATGACAGGTCTTGGCTGAATTCATAAATTGTCAGTTTAATGCGATTCTCTCTGCAATTAAGCTGGAGGGAGCCATGATGTGTGCAGAGCTGATGACTTCTGTGGATCTCATTGAGACTCATTATCCCACGTTACCCCTAAAGCATTATCAGCAGAGGAGGTACAAGAGAGGTACAGTGAATGGCTGAGACCACGATTGTGAAGACTGAGCCCCTGGGCTCAGATGTGACTTGAGCACTTACTTGCTGTGGAATCTTAGGCAAGGCACGTCAACTCTGTGTCTGAGTCTCCACATCTAAAAAGTTGTATAGGGCAGACATCCTGGAATGTGAAGTCAAGGGGACCTTAGAAAGCATCACTATGAACAAAGCTAGTGGAGGTGATGGAATTCCAGTTGAGCTGTTTCAAACCCTCGAAGATGATGCTGTGAAAGTGCTGCACTCAATATGCCAGCAAATTTGGAAAACTCAGCAGTGGCCACAGGACTGGAAAAGGTAAGTATTCATTCCAGTCCCAAAGAAAGGCAATGCCAAAGAATGCTCAAACTACCACACAGTTGCACTCATCTCACACGCTAGTAAAGTAATGCTCAAAATTCTCCAAGCCAGGCTTCAGCAATACGTGAACCGTGAACTTCCAGATGTTCAAGCTGGTTTTAGAAAAGACAGAGGAACCAGAGATCAAATTGCCAACATCTGCTGGATCATTGAAACAGCAAGATAGTTTCAGAAAAACATCTATTTCTTCTTTATTGACTNGGAAAAGGTCAGTATTCATTCCAATCCCAAAGAAAGGCAATGCCAAAGAATGCTGAAGCTACTGCACCATTGCACTCATCTCACATGCTAGTAAAGTAATGCTCAAAATTCTCTAAGCCAGGCTTCAGCAATATGAACTGTGAACTTCCAGATGTTCAAGCTGGTTTTAGAAAAGGCAGAGGAACCAGAGATCAAATTGCCAACATCTGCTGGATCATGGAAAAAGCAAGAGAGTTCCAGAAAAACATCTGTTTCTGCTTTATTGACTATGCCAAAGCCTTTGACTGTGTGGATCACAAGAAACTGTGGAAAATTCTGAAAGAGATGGGAATACCAGACCACCTGACCTGCCTCTTGAGAAACCTGTATGCAGGTCAGGAAGCAAGAGTTAGAACTGGACATGGAACAACAGACTTGTTCCAAATAGGAAAATGAGTATGTCAAGGCTGTATATTGTCACCTGCTTATTTAACTTCTATGCAGAGTACATCATGAAAAACGCTGTGCTAGAAGAAGCACAAGCTGGAATCAAGATTGCCGGGAGAAATATCAATAACCTCAGATATGCAGATGACACCACCTTTCTGGCAGAAAGTGAAGAGGAACTAAAAAGGTTCCTGATGAAAGTGAAAGAGGAGAGTGAAAAAGTTGGCTTAAAGCTCAACATTCAGAAAACTAAGATCGTGGCACCTGGTCTGATCACTTCAGGGGAAATAGATGAGGAAACAGTGTCAGACTTTATTTTTGGTGGCTCCAAAATCATTGCAGATATGAAATGATTGCAGGTATGAAATTAAAAGACATCTACTCTTTGGAAGAAAAGTTATGACCAACCTAGATAATATATTCAAAAGTAGAGACATTACTTTGCCAACAAAGGTCCATTTAGTCAAGGCTGTGCTTTTCCAGTGGTAAAACTGGCTGTATGGCTTTGAGAGATGGACTGTGAAGAAAGCTGTGCATCGAAGAATAGATACTTTTGACCTGTGGTGTTGGAGAAGACTCTTGAGAGTCCCTTGGACTGCAAGGAGATCCAACCAGTCCATTCTAAAGGAGATCAGTCCTGGGTGTTCTTTGGAAGGACTGATGCTAAAGCTGAAACTCCAATACTTTGGCCACCTCATACGAAGAGTTGACTCATTGGAAAAGACTCTGATGCTGGGAGGGATTGGAGGCAGGAAGAGAAGGGGATGACAGAGGATGAGATGGCTGGATGGCATCACTGACTCGATGGACATGAGTTTTAGTGAACTCTAGGAGTTGGTGATGGACAGGGAGGCCAGGCATGCTGCAATTCATGGGGTCGCAAAGAGTCAGACACAGCTGAGGGACTGAACTGAACATTGGTAGCCATCACTTACCTAAGTTAGTAAGGTATTAGTATTTCTGACTTTACTAGTCAGGAAAAAAAAGTATCCAAAACAGATTCTTTGTTTATTGGCAGTTTTCTCCATATTAGTTTCATATAAGACTTGGAGCTGACTGTGGCTAAGATCATGAACTCCTTATTTCAAAATTCAGACTTAAATTGAAGAAAATAGGGAAAACCACTAGACCATTCAGATATGACCTAAATCAAATTCCTTACGACGATACAGTAGAAGTGCCATATAGATTCAGGGGATTAGATCTGATAGACAGAGTGCCTGAAGAACCATGGCCTGAGGTTCATGACATTGCACAATCAGCAGGGCTCAAGACCATCCCCAAGAAAAAGAAATACAAAAAGTAAGATGGTTGTCTGAGAAGGCCTTACAAACAGCTTAGAAAAGAAGAGAAGCTAAAGACAAAGGAAAAAGGAAAGATACACCCATTTGAATGCAATGTTCTAAAAAATAGCAGGAAGAGATAAGAAAGCCTTCCTCAGTGATCAATGCAAAGAAATAGAGAAAAACAACAGAATGGGAAATACAAGAGATATGTTCAAGAAAATTAGAGATACAAAAGGACCTTTTCATGCAAAGATGGGCACAATAAAGGACAGAAATGGTATGGACCTAACAGATGCAGAAGATATTAAGAAGAGGTGGCAAGAATACACAGAAAAAGTATACAAAAAAGATCTTCATGACCCAGATAATCACGATGGTATATTAACTCACCTAGAGCCAGACATCCTGGAATGCAAAGTCAAGTTGGCCTTAGAAATCATCACTATGAACAAAGCTTGGAGAAGGCAATGGCACCCAACTCCAATACTCTTGCCTGGAAAATCCCATGGACGGAGGAGCCTGGTAGGCTGCAGTCCATGGGGTCATGAAGAGTCAGACATGACTGAGCGACTTCACTTTCACTTCNGACAGAGGATGAGATGGCTGGATGGCATCACCGACTCAATGGACGTTGAGTTTGAGTGAACTCCGGGAGTTGGTGATGGACAGGGAGGCCTGGTGTGCTGCGATTCATGGGGTCACAAAGAGTTGGACATAACTGAGCGACTGAACTGAACTGAGCTGAACTGATGGTACCATTGCCTCCCAGGTGCATGAGCCAAAAAGTAGTGGCCTTTCTTCTTCCTTTTTTTTTTTTTCTTTATTCATCTTTGTTTCTTACCTCATCAGCCCTAGCTTCAAAATATATTCCACATACCCCTCACCATTCAATTGACTACTATTCATCTAGCACCTGTATCTCTCTACTTAGTATGTGTAATAGCCACCTAGAAAAAATTTTTTTAATTTACATTTCATTAGTTCACTGGCTCCTTATTCTTCTCCTCACTACAGCTAGCAACTCTGATATGGCTCCTGCCTTGCTCCTCAGTTCACTCCAGCTGTCCTTTCAGCCTGCTTGGCCTCTCCATGGTAGGTAAATGTCCCAGGGATCCCTTGCTTCAGATGGCCTGCTGGCCTGCCCTAAGCATCTGGGCTGTCCTCTCAGGCCTACACTGGCTCCTTCTCACCCTTCATGACTCTGTTCAGGTGTCACCACTCAGAGAAGTCTTCTCCAACCAGCTTATTCAAAGTTATCTTCTCAATTCCCTCCACCTCAGCTCACCATGATGCCTTGTTTGCTCAACAGTTTATCACTCCAGGGACATTTAGTTTTTTTAAATGGCTTTGTTTTCTGTTAGAATGTAAGTCCAGAAGGACAGAGATTTCTTATTTTACTCAGTCATAATTTCAGCATCTATTATCCATACTAGGTCTCTGCTAAAAACATAGGGAATGAACAAATAATATAAAATAATAATTGATAATAATAATACAAATTAAAAATAGTAGCTGTAATTATCTAACTAGCAGTTTTTAAGGCAAAATGAATGTGTTATTAAAAATTGCTAGTTGGATAATGATAGCTACTATTTTTGAAGCAACTCTTCTGATCAATTCTATATATTAATCATTGATGTCTATGAGAAAGATGTTATTATTTTCATTTTGCAGATCTGCAAATAATAATTGAAAGAAGTGAAACTATGTTCTCAAAGGGAGGAATGTAATTATAATTCAGATCCGTTGGTTCTAAGGTCCGTCTTCTTTTACTAAGAGACAGCTTTTTTTTCCCACTAAACTGTTCTGAGTGGAAAGCTTATGTAATTAATTTCTACTTTTCATAACTAGTTAAAATAATTTTGTACATGGCATAAGGTTTTAATTGGAGGATGCAGTTAAAATATTTATCAGCTGCCAGAGGATTAGAATGTAAATGAAGTCAAAACTTTGTTCCTCCTGCTTTTAATATAAGGTCATAATCTTTCTTACCAATAGACTTTATTGAGAATGAACAATTTTAAACACACATCAGACAAAGCCTCCTGACTATTATTTTTTGCATTTTTTTCATCCTTCAAAAATGCATAATGATTTCTCAGGGACATATTACATAAAATAAAAATGAGTATGCCTTAAGAAGTAGTGGAATAGTGAAAAAAAAAAAAAAAGCAATTCAAAACCCTTTTCTTGAGTCTTCAGAGGTCCGGCTATTTCTATATGAATGAATATATTGTTATTCTGAGAAGGAAATTCTGTAATCTTAATCAGTACTGGGAAATGTATAAATTTTAATTCTGAAATCAAGGATGTATTATTTTGAAGATAATAAAACGTCTTCATACGGCATTCTGTTTTCAAATTTTGACTCAGTTTTGTGAATATAAAATCTTAATAGAAATGAATGCTATGGAGTATGGCTAAAGTTGTGGAAACTAATGAAAAGTGAAGGTATTTGTAACTATTCCTGGGTGTGTGTGTGTTTTAAGTTTCATAATGCAAATATGCCTTAAGAAAAGGCCAAATTCTGATCTGGAGAGGAAGCAGGTGTGCTTAGTCATTCAGTCGTATTCGACTCTTTGCGACCTTTTTGGATTGTAGCCTGCATGGCTCCTCTGTCCATGGGATTTCCCAGGCAAGAATACTGGAGTGGGTTGCCATTTCCTCTTTCAGTGGATCTTCTCGACCCAGGGATCAAACCTGTGTCTCCCATGTCTCCTGCATTACAGGTAGATTCTTTATCTGCTGAGTAAGTGGAAGTTAAATAGAAATGAGTGTAGTGCATTCTGTTAACCTAGTCTCAAACTTAGTTGTTGAGTAAAGACCAAATCCTTAATCAGAGTGTTTGACAACTTAAATCTCTTGGTTGAGTTTGAAACTGAAGTTTGAAGTTGAGTTCAGTTTGAAACTGAAGTCTTATGAAATGCAAATGAACTTTGAAATGCTAAACTTTAATCCACAATTTAATCCCAAACTAAACTTTGCTTAAACTATCAGCTTTTAAGATAGAAAGCTTAAGCAATAATACAAGTAACTTGGCTAAATATTATCTTACAAAAGCCATTGTATTTCCAGCTATATATAGCTGTATATAATTACCTACAGAACATGATTTATCATTAAAAGGCCCAGAAAAAAAAAGAGTTATTCCCATATATAATTCTTTACTGATTTGCTTAAAAATGATTTACTATGACCAATTAAAAATTTCCTTCTCATTCGCCCTTATACATACCATCCCTCATCCTCCCAACAAAGCATTGACTGAGTCATCGTGCAAAAGATTAGTTCTGGTTTGGGTAAACTGTGATGAGTGACTAAGACTTTGTTATCCTGAGAATTCCTCTTTTATCTGCCCACATGAAATGATACAAACTAATTAAATAGCATGTAAGAAACATTGCAATTAAGTTCCCTGATAAATGTCATAGATAAATGGTGCCATTCACAAAAGAAATAATGAGCCTGAGTGATCAGAGAAATTAGACTTTTCCAAAGCATGAGATGTGTAGCATTATATGAGAGATTCTATACTGGAAAGTAGCATTAAATAAGATTGAAACACTCAGTGAGAAAGTAATTTTCAATTTTTTTGTGAGTTTATTTCAATGAAGAAGTTTCAAAATTTCAATTTGATGCAAATACGTCATTAATACCTAGAATGTACTTATCTTTTTTTCCACTCCACAGGGAGAAGTGCAAATCCAGTCCCCCACGACCACAAATTATGCAGTCAAGTTTTGTGGAAATTGCAGGGGTCAGTACATCCCAAGTGTGATAGATAAGCCATGCTGCGGCGGGGAGAGGGGGGTGAAAATCACCTTCATTATCCCAGTATCTCCCCTGCCAGGTAAGTATTTGATTTATTTATTAAGCAAGGCTAAAACTCAGAGCCTTTGGTAAGCAACATAATCTAAGTAGGTTTATTTTATTTTGCTTACATCACAGCAACTTTCTAGCTTCTGCTTATGCCAATTCAAACTGTTTTTTTATTCATGATGGTTTCCTTTTCAAACAAATTTAAGAATTAAAAAGTGCATCCACTTAAAGTACTAAATGAATAATAGTGCAGATGGTACATATATCTGGTAACCTCATTAAGTTGTGGGAAATACCGCGGTGATATTTTGTAGAGGCTCTTTATGGTTGTGTAGAATTTTAATAATCAGTTGGAGGAAGGACAAGGGGAAGAAGGAATGACCATACAGATGAGGAAGACAGGTTGCACAAACCACACGGTCAGGAATAAATCTGGCATGGTTGGCAACAGCATGAGAACCACCCTGATGAGAATCCCAGGGTTCTGGTGAGAATCCCAGGTTTATATTCCATCAGTTGGTCAGTGTTATACTGATTGAACTTCTGTTTGTCAAGCATATGATGCACCCAATTAAAAACTACTCACTTTCTAATTCCTTTAGACATTTTATGTGAAATAGATATAATGAGAGAAAGTGTGGTATATCGATATTTATGGAGTTTGAGGCAAGAAAAACAGGGTTTGAATTACACCTTTTAACGTAACATTGGTGAGTCATTTAATCTTTCTGAACCTGTTTCCTTATTTGTGAAACTGACACCATAAATACCATCTTTGCTTGGCTTTTGTAAGGATTATCATTAACAAAATAATATTAATAGCTAAAATGTTTTCTTTTCGGACACTGTTTTAAGCTTCATATTATTTTATCTCTTTTAATCTTCACAAGAATCCTTAAAAGTGTAATCATTACAACTATTTTACAGATGAGGAAACGAAGGCACAGAGAAGTTATATAGCTTACCAAAGGCCAAAGGCCAAATAAATGGTCGTGCTATTATTTGAATCTAAGCTATTGGATTTCAAGGGCTTCCCGGTGGATCAGTTGGTGAAGTGTCTGCCTGCAATGTGGGAGATCAGGGTTCAGTCCCAGGGTTGGGAAGATCCCCTGGAGAAGGAAATGTCTATCCACTCCAGTATTCTTGCCTGGGGAATTCCATGGACAAAGAATCCTGGTGGGCTAGAGTCCATGGGTTCATAAGGACTCAAACATGAGAAAGTAAGTGTTCTAACACTTTCACTTTATCTGATTTCAGAATCATTGTTAGTAAACAATAAGCCAACTTCCTCTTGGCATAATTGGGGTGACCATTTCTTTTAAGAAGGGTGTGATACCTCGAAAGCTGCAGGCTTGTGCAGAAGCGATTCTCACGTTCAGCCAGTAGTATATCTGAAGTGGTTACTTGATCTTTATACTATTATATATGCTTTTTGTATTAAAAACAAACTCTACTAAACTAGGATAGATTATGCAAAAGAGAAACATACATGATACATTATTTGTTACATATAAGTGTTATTAACCCTGATTAAATAACCTACTAATTTATTATACANAGTGTCTGCCTGCAATGTGGGAGATCAGGGTTCAGTCCCAGGGTTGGGAAGATCCCCTGGAGAAGGAAATGTCTATCCACTCCAGTATTCTTGCCTGGGGAATTCCATGGACAAAGAATCCTGGTGGGCTAGAGTCCATGGGTTCATAAGGACTCAAACATGAGAAAGTAAGTGTTCTAACACTTTCACTTTATCTGATTTCAGAATCATTGTTAGTAAACAATAAGCCAACTTCCTCTTGGCATAATTGGGGTGACCATTTCTTTTAAGAAGGGTGTGATACCTCGAAAGCTGCAGGCTTGTGCAGAAGCGATTCTCACGTTCAGCCAGTAGTATATCTGAAGTGGTTACTTGATCTTTATACTATTATATATGCTTTTTGTATTAAAAACAAACTCTACTAAACTAGGATAGATTATGCAAAAGAGAAACATACATGATACATTATTTGTTACATATAAGTGTTATTAACCCTGATTAAATAACCTACTAATTTATTATACATGTTCAGTTCAGTTCAGTCACTCAGTCATGTCCGACTCTTTGTGACCCCATGAATTGCAGCACGCCAGGCCTCCCTGTCCATCACCATCTACCAGAGTTCACTCAGACTCACGTCCATCGAGTCGGTGATGCCATCCAGCCATCTCATCCTCTGTCATCCCCTCTTCCTCCTGCCCCCGATCCCTCCCAGCATCAAAGTCTTTTCCAATGAGTCAACTCTTCATGTGAGGTGGCCGAAGTACTGGAGTTTCAGCTTTAGCATCATTCCTTCCAAAGAATACCCAGGGCTGATCTCCTTCAGAATGGACTGGTTGGATCTCCTTGCAGTCCAAGGGACTCTCAAGAATCTTCTCCAACAGCACAGTTCAAAATCATCAATTCTTTGGCACTCAGCTTTCTTCACAGTCCAACTCTCACATCCATACGTGACCACTGGGAAAACCATAGCCTTGACTAGATGGACCTCTGCTGGCAAAGTAATGTCTCTGCTTTTCAATATGCTATCCAGGTTGGTCATAACTTTCCTTCCAAGGAGTAAGTGTCTTTTAATTTCATGACTGTAGTCACCATCTGCAGTGATTTTGGAGCCCCCCAAAATAAAGTCTGACACTTTATAAATGTTACTTGTTTTTAATTAACAAAAGTCAGATTTTTCCCTTCATAGTTCAAGTCTGTAATATTATATATTCTGCTGTAGCAGAGGCTCTGACACAGCAAATTGTTTAGCAGTATTTTTACCTACACAGTTGAGGCTTTCCTGGTGCCTCAAACAGTGAATCTGCCAGCAATGTGGGAGACCCAGGTTCAATCCCAGGATTGGGAAGATCCCCTGGAGAAGAGAATGGCAATCCACTCTAGTATTCTTGCCTGGAGAATTCCACAGAGCAGCTTGTCGGGTTACAGGCCTTGGGGTCACAAAGAGTTGGACATGACTGCGTGACTAACAGTTTGACTTTCATTTTACCCACACAGTTGCCTTAATAGAATTAGGTACTGGTACTTGCCCATCTCAATGTTTCCTACCTATAATCTTGTTACACATACTCTCCTTAGCTAAGTCAGAATCCACCAGAAGGAGAAAGCAGTAGGCTCTCCTTCCCTGTCAACAGACCTTACTAGCTCCTCTCCACTCTAAAATCAAACCTGAATTTGAGATAATGTCCCCACAGTGCCTTTATCTGAAGGTGACTATGCAAGCCCCCACTGCTCATATGCTTAAGAGGGAGACGAAGCGTCAACTGTTACACATTGGCAAAAGTTCACTTTTATTCTTGTTTGTATTGGGGCACTTATATTATAAAATACATGAGGTTTTGGTTTGCCAAAGGTACTTTTCAGACATATGTTGTCTACAATATAAATTCTGCTTATCAGAATCCAAAACACTGCCACAGAGTAATGTTCTTGTTATGAAGGAAAAATGACCCTCCTCTTCAAATTTCTCTACAAGGCAACTAATTATATACAATTATTAGTTTACAATTATGGAGAAGGAAATGGCAACCCACTCCAGTGTTCTTGCCTGGAGAATCCCAGGGATGGTGGAGCCTGGTGGGCTCCCGTCTCTGGGGTTGCACAGAGTTGGACACGACTGAAGCGACTTAGCAGTAGCAGCAGCATTAGTTTACAATTATGGTGTGGAATCAAACTTCTCTTATGTAACCTTCTTCATGTCTTGTCTAAGATGATTACAATAGAAAGGGGGAAATGGATGTTACCTACACGCTTCTAGACCAGAGAGAGCCTGTACTGTGCACAGTGCCCACTTGCCGTCTCCTTGTATCTCAGAGGCCTGCTAAGAAGAGACTTGGAGACTGAGTCACCTGCAGCGATGTCTTTTTAAGGACTATGTGCTCAGTTGCTCAGTAGTGGCTGACTCTTTGCTTCTCCATGGACTGTAGCCCCCCAGGCTCCTCTGTCCTTGGGGATTCTCCAGGCAAGGATACTGGAGTGGGTATCCATTCCCGTCTCCATTTAAGGACTCTGGGTACGCCAAAAAAATGCATCCAGTATGTATAATGAGCAGGATTTGATAAAGCTCTTATAGACGATTAGTAGCTTTTCTAGTCAGGATATTTTGACTAAACACACAGATTACTTCAAATCACCCGAATAAGGGAAGTACTTGTGGAGATATGTGTGGACTGCAACTAAAGATCTGTCCGGAATCAGAAGATCTCCAGGTCCTGCTACTTTCTCCATGTCTCTTGGACAACTTAACCTTGCTCATGGGATCTCTCCATTTCCCCACGTAGTCTCTCCATAGTCAGTAGCCTTCTCTACTGACTCTGCCAACTCAAGCCTCGTCAAGCCAGCGGCAAGTGCACGAATCACCGTGGCCATCTCAGATTCTCTGCTAACCCTGCGCTACTCCAGCCCCCCCCCTGCTTCTTGGTTTCTTAGGGTTTTCTCGTTCAGTTCAGATTACCCAGGAAGGAAATTTGATTGGCCTAGGTCAACATTTTCTTTTCGTTCTTAAATGAATATTTATCTGAAAACTCACCACTTAATCCATTCATTGTAAGTATACAACCTAATAATATTTTGTAAATTTATAGAGCCATTGAACCATCACTATAATCCAGTTTTAGAACATTTTCTTCAATATAAAAAACTTCCTTGAGCCTTTCTGCAGTCAGTCCCCAGGCTGGTCCCCACTTATATGGTTTCTGTCCCTATAAAAAATATCCTGGATATTTCACAGAAATGAAATTGTATATGCTGGATTTTGTGAAAGGCTTCTTTTGCTGCATAATGTATTTGAGATTCATGCTGTTACGGCATGCATCAGTATTTTCTATCTTCAAACTGTTGAATGTTATTGTCTTATGTGGATATCCCATGTTTTGGAACATTCCAAATGCATTTCAAACGGAAAAATCCAATGAGATATTCTATTTCACCAATTAGTGGACATTTAAGTTGTTTCAGCATTTGACAATTATGAATAATGCTACTCTTAACACTCATTAACTCCAAACCCTGTTTTGATTACTATAGCTTTAGAGTAAGTTTTGAAGTTGGGAGTGGTTGAGTCTTCCAACATTGTTCTCTTTCAAAAGTGTTTTGGCTATTCTAGGTCACTTTCATTTCCATATATATTTTGAAAGTGAAGGTGAAAGTTACTTAGTTGTGTCCAACTCTTTGTGAGCCCATGGACGATAGAGTTCACAGAATTCTCTAGGCCAGAATACTGGAGTGGTTAGCTTTTCTGTTCTCCAGGGGATCTTCCCAGCCCAGGGATCAAACCCAGGTCTCCCACATTGCAGGCTGATTCTTTACCAGCTGAGCCACAAAGGAAGCCCAAGAATACTGAAGTGGGTAGCCTATCCTTTCTCCAGTGGCTCTTCCCAACCCAGGAATCGAACTGGGGTCTCCTGTATTCTCTACCTACTGGGCTATTAAGGAAGCCCATATATATTTTAGGATTTGCTTATCAATTTCTAGAAAAAAAACTTTCTGGTATTCTAATAGGAATTGCATTGACTATTTTATCAGTTAATGATCAACTTGAGAAGAATTGCCATCTTAAAACATCAAGTCTTCCAAACTATGAACATGTAATGTATATTTATTTTATATTCTTTGCAATTTTACATACATATTTGTATTTTAATCATGAATTTATGCTGATGCCTTAAGTTATAGTGCAGTGTTTAACTTTCCCCATTCTGTATTTGTATCTCCTCTTTTCCCTTGAGAACACATTTATCTGTTTTTTCACTTGTATCAAGTATTTAGAGCTAATATATTCATTTCAATAAAACAAACTCATCAAGTGAATTTCAGGGTTTCTTTTCAATGTTTTTCTTTTCTATCCCTCTCTTTACCCATTCTTCTGGGGAGGGTGTGCAGTTAAGACTATGTTGTTTAAAGAACTTGGATTCTTTTTGCATCTTTTTGTGTGCTTTATTAACAATTCATATATGGCTAAGTAAAGTGTCTTGTTTGTATTTAATTATTTTTCTATTTTTGTCTTTGTTGATGGTTATATACTTAGAAACAAATATATTTATTTTGAAAATTGATGGTAGATTGCTGCTGCTGCTAAGCCACTTCAGTCGTGTCCGACTCTGTGTGACTCCATAGACGGCAGCTCACCAGGCTCCCCTGTCCCTGGGATTCTCCAGGCAAGAACACTGGAGTGGGTTGCTATTTCCTTCTCCAATGTATGAAAGTGAAAAGTGAAAGTGAAGTTGCTCAGTCGTGTCCGACTCTTAGGGACCCCATGGACTACAGCCCACCAGTCTCCTCCGCCCATGGGATTTTCCAGGCAAGAGTATTAGAGTGGGTGCCATTGCCTTCTCCAGATGGTAGATTATTACAGTATAAAACAAGAAAATGTTCATTCAAAACACATATCACGAGCTTTTAAAAATTTTTAAACATACAGCAGCAACTGAAATCATATTTTACACACCCCCACCACAACTTCTTTCTTTTGAACCCTGGAAATGGCTTTGTGTGGCTAAAGTCAGAATCAAAATGACGCCACTTTTCCATCTCATTAGCACTTTCACACTGGCAGTAATGTTTCAAAATCTGATGTCTTTGCTCAAGCACCAGATGTAATTGTACTAATGAAAAATTTTCTATTTTGATGCTTAGTGAGCTTGTCTAAATCATGAAAACTAACAAGTGGTCTTTTCACATAATGCTAAAATAAATGAATTATTTAAAACATGTGTGCATCACATTAAAAGCACATGAGTTGCCTTCCCCTCCCTGTCCTGCTGTGTCTGGCCTGCTGGCTCATATGTGCCCTGTCTCCCAGATGTGCTCTGATGCCAGACTCCACAGTGTGAATACTCAGAGATTGAGATCAGAAGGTTTTGGGGGTCCCTTAGTCCTTTTGCTCCTCTTGCCTGGAAACTGATCCTATCATGTGTCCATTTTAGAGTCCTAGAACCCACTAGAGCCCCTCCAGATGATGTGCTAGGTATCATTGACTAGCCTTACTTAGTTCAGTTCTGCTCATGTGACTATCTGACCTATGACAAAAAAAACCTAAGGCGGTAGCAGCATGGAATAAAGAAAAGAACACAGGGCAAGGAATCAGATATGCTAAGTTGTTAATTCTAGTATCCACTAGCCCTACTGATGGAAACAATCTTTCTTGATGATTCACTTTCAGTTGCTTCATTAGATCACTAATTATAAAAGGATATAAGGCAGTGGCAACCCACTCCAGTACTCTTGCCTGGAAAATCCTATGGACGGAGGAGCCTGGTAGGCTGCAGTCCATGGGGTCGCGAAGAGTCAGACACGACTCAGCGACTTCACTTTCACTTTTCACTTTCATGCATTAGAGAAGGAAATGGCAACCCACTCCAGTGTTCTTGCCTGGAGAATCCCAGGGACGGGAGCCTGGTGGGCAGCTGTCTGTGGGATCACACAGAGTCGGACACGACTGAAGCGACTTAGCAGCAGCAGCAGCAGCATACTTCAGGAAGAGACAGATGAAAGATGCACAGGGCAATGTATGGGGAAAGGACGTGATGCTTCCATGTCCTCTCCTGTGAACAAAAATTCACATGTTCATCAGCTCGGAAATTTTTCCATTTAGATATTTAATTTCTCAGAGAAGTGTTTTCTAGTCTAGTGTACAGATATTGCATTTCTATTGTTGAATTTACTCTTAAATATTTTATTCTTTCGGAAGCTACTATGAATGGAATTATTTCCTGTGGTATAGAATGTAGTATGAATGATATAGAATATTCTTTATTAGTTCTGGTAGATTTATTGTGAAATCTTCAGGTTTTCTATATAGATAACGATGTAGTTTTCTGAGAAAAACACTTTTATTTCTTCCTTTCCAATCTGGATGAAATTTTCTCTCTCCATCTATTTATAATCTTAATGTAGTACAAGGAACCTCCGGTTATAATTTTGAATAGTACTGGTGAGAGTAGACATCTTTGTTGTGTTTCTGATTTTAAGAAGAAAGTATTTAGTCTTTCTTTATTAAGTAAAACATTTACTGTATATTTTTCATAGATATCCTTGATCAGTTTGAGGAAGTTTTACTTATTTCTAGTTAAGAGTTTTAATTGAGTGGGAACCTTATTTTGTCAAATGCTTTTTCTGCATTTGTTGATTCTACTAAGATGGTATACTACATTACTTGATTTTCATATCTTAAACCAACTTTGCATTCCTAAGTAAATCCTATTTGTTCATGTTTTTATCTCTTTTCATATGTTACTGATTTTTTTCTAATATTGTATTAAAGATATTTGTGTCTGTGTTCATGAAGGATATTGGTCTATAGTTTTATTTGCATTTTCTTTTCATTCTTTTCTATTTTTGGTGTTATGATAATACTGGCCTCAGATAATTATTTGTGCAAAGTTTCCTTTATGTCACAAAAGAGTTTGAGAAAAATTAGTGTTACGTCTGAGAATATTTTTATAGAATTCAAAATTTTTGCCATTCTGCTTGGAACTTTCTTTATTTAAATTTTTAATGCAGAATCTTAAATTGTTTTAGGTCTTTTCATTCTTCCTAACTTCTTGAGTCAGTTTTAACAATTTATTCCTTTCTAATTTTTTTCCTATTTCATCCAAGTTGTCTGATGCTTTGGCCAATCTTACCTTTTTGTGTTAGGTGATATCATAGATATCCACTTATTTGTAGCTATGGAGGGATAGAGTGTCGCTATACAAAGCAAAGTTGCCAAATCATTGTCCTATTTGTAGAGATCAGAAGAGAACACAGATTTTCCTGGTGGCTCAGTGGTAAGGAACCCACCGCCAGTGCAACAGATGTGGGTTTGACCCCTAGGTCAGGATTATTCCCTGAAGAAGGAAATGGCAAACTTCTCCAGTATTCTTGCCTGGGAAATCCCATGGAAAGAGGAACCTGAGTGGCCACAGTCCATGGGGTTACAAAAGAGTTGGACACAACTTAGCAACTAAACAACAGCAATAACAACAAGGGGAGAATATAAGTGAGACATGGTTCTTTTGTAAGTGTGGGCTGGAAAACTTTCTGAGTTTAGTTCTATCCAATATACTAGTTTAACATTTCAGTGAAGAAGTTGACTTAAAGTTCAACATTCAGAAAACTAAGATCATGGCATCTAATCCCATCACTTCGTTGGCAATAGATGGGGAAACAAGTGGAAACAGTGGCAGACTTTATTTTTTCAGGCTCCAAAATCACTGCAGATGGTGATTGCAGTCATTAAATTAAGAGACGCTTACTCCTTGGAAGGAAAGCTATGACCAACATAGATAGCATATTAGAAAACAGAGACATTACTTTGTCCACNCTAAAAAAATTAAGAAAGAAATAAAAAGGATTGAGAATATGCACTAATCCTACTCCCACTTACCAGAAACAATACTGAATTAACATTTTGAATCAAACAAATCCAGAAAATTATTGCTCACACCCCCACAAAGAAAGTTGGTGATTAGTGAAACAAAGGAGTGCACAGGCAATGTCAGGAGGAGGTAACATTCCCGACTTTACCATTTTCCAGGGCTCTGTGAAAAAGGGGAAGCTGAATTAAAGCCTGAGACAATATGTTCAAAAATAAAATACATTCCTAACGAGTTTGCTCTTTATTATAGAATGTTTAACACAATCTTATATTAGAGCACAGAGCTCGGGTCTTCCAATAAAGACTGCATGTAGCTCCCATCTCAATATGCAGCTTATAAACCATACTCGATGGAAGAAAAACAAATCTCAGATAATGTGGCAAGTGTCCAAAAGAACTTACCTACATCAGAGCAAACTGAAGTTCAGTCCACATTAAAAATGAATGAGATAAAAATGAATCACATTGCAATGGCCAATACACAAACATATTCACAGAGGATGAAACAATAAAATAAGATGAAAGAAGAACTTGCAGGGTTAAAAAAAAATTGAGCACCTAAACTACCACCATAGTGTATAGGGGGTCTATAAACTATGATCCCTGGAACAAATCCAGGACACCACTTAGTTTTATAAAATGTTACTGGAACACAGTTACATCCATTCATTTATGTATTATCTGTGGTTGCTTTTGTGCTGTAACAGCAAAGCTGAATAGTCACAACAAATCCATGCGGCTAAAAACCCCCAAATATTTACTAAGGGGGGCCAATACCTGCTCGAGAAAATAGATCCATTATAAACAAGCTGGCCCTCCTGTCCTGCTGTTTCCTGCTCCACCTTGAAATTGAATGTGCACTGCCATAAATGCTGTATGAGCTGATAGATCACACTTTGAATCTCATTATTACATGCCTTGAAAAATGTACACTTCTTTCCCTCAGTTTAAGCCAAGCATCTTTGATAATATACAATTATATAACTGCTAACATTCATTTAGCACTGTATGCTAGGTACTATTGCGTTTTTATAAGAATACAGAAAAATTGGTAAAGGTGATATAGAAATAAATAACTTTTAGGCAGTATTATGTTAGTGGAAAATACTTCGCTGTTGCTTAATAATTCTCCTTCATCAGTTCAGTTCAGTTCAGTCGCTCAGTCGGGTCCGACTCTCATTGCGAACCCATGAATCGCAGCACACCAGGCCTCTCTGTCCATCACCAACTCCCGGAGTTCACTCAGACNGTTAGCTAGATATGGTGTTGGCTGGAGATGAGGAGAATGCAGTTTAATAGATTTTTATCACAAAGAGGTCTGGAAGCCTGAATTGTGGATACCTTCCAGAAGCGCCAATCAGGTTTCATTCTGTGGCATTAAGCATCTACAGTATACAGCAAATTCTTAGTGCACGTGAGAGATTCATGCTGGAGAAGCTGATAGTTTGTAGAAAGACCTCACAGATGATGGGTAACTGTGTCTTCTGACAAAAAAAGCTTTAGGAATTGATATGTCAAAGAAAGTGAAAAAATTTGAACATAGGCTAAGGATTAATGCTGCATATGAGAAAGAATGAGTGAAAATGGGCACAAACTTCAAAAGAATCTTGAAGTATTAAATTGAGAGGGAAATATTTGAGGAAGTAAAGAAATGTCTTATTCTTACAGCAGGAAAGCAGAAATTAATCTTTGCAATAGCATGGAAGTGGAAAGGAACAGAAACTCAATACTAGAGGATGGAGGAACATGGGGATAAATATTTTGCTTTTCACTGGAACTCAAGGAAATATGCTTGAAAAACATCAGGACAGGAGTTCTTCATAAATCTTCAGAGAGTTCTTCTTCTAAGCTAAAATTGGAAACCATGAAAAAGCTATCCTAATGGCCTAAAAAATTATCTAATATGAAGTGGATTCAATAGTCTTGGTGATGGGGGGGAAAAGAATATGTAGCTAAGAAAGGTCCAGTTTATAAAAATACAAAGAGAAGAGCAGAAAATGGAATAGCTGGGCTACAATGCCAAAAATTTTACTTAAGAGAATTATCACTATATCTGCTACTATGGGCAAGAATCTCTTAGAAGAAATGGAGTAGCCCTCATAGTCAACATAGTACTGAAATTCAGTACTTGGGTGCAATCTCAAAAACAACAGCATGATCTCAGTTCATTTCCAAGGCAAACCATTCAACATCACAGTAATCAAAGTCTATTCACCAACCACTAATGCCAAAGAAGCTGAAGTTGAATGGTTCTATGAAAACCTACAAGACTGTCTAGAACTAACACCAGAGAAAGATGTCCCTTTCATCATAGTGGATTGGAATGCCAAAGTAGGAAGTCAAGAGATAACCTGTAATAACAGGCAAATTTGGCTTTGGAGTGCAAAATGAAGCAGAGCAAAGGCTAACAGAGTTTTGCCAAGAGAACACACTGGTCACAGCAAACACCCTCTTCCAACAACAAAAGAGACAACTCTACACATGGACATCATCAGAAGGTCAACATCAAAAATCAAACTGATTATATTCTTTGTAGCCAAAGATGAAAAAGCGCTATAGAGTCAGCAAAAACAAGACCTGGAGCTGACGGTGGCTCACATCATGAGCTCCTTATTGCAAAATTCAGACTTAAGATGAAGAAATTAGGGAAAGCCACTAAGCCATTCATGTTTGACCTCATAAATCCCTTACAATTATACAATGAAAGTGACAAATAGATTCAAGGGATTAAATCTAGTAGATAGAGTGCCTGAAGAACTATGGACAGAGGTTCATAACATTGTACAGAAGGTAATGACCATAACATTGTACAGGAGGTAGTGACCATAACCATCTCCAAGAAAAAGAAATGCAAGAAGGCAAAGTGGTTGTCTGAGGAGGCCTTACAAATAATTGAGGAAAGAGGACAGCGAAAAGCAAAGGAGAAAGGGAAAGATATACCCAGCTGAATACAGATTTCTAGGGAAAAGCAAGGAGAGATAAGGCCTTCATAAACGAATAATGCAAAGAAATAGAGGAAAACAATAGAACGGGAAAGACTAGAGATCTCTTCAAGAAAATTGGAGATATCAAAGGAACAATCATGTGTGGATGGACATGAATAAGGAAAGAAATGATATGGACCTAACAGAAGCAGATAGATTAATAGGTGGCAAAACACAAAGGAACTATACAAAAAAGATCTTAGTGACCCAGATAACCATGATGGTGTGATCACTCACCTAGAGCCAGACATCCTGGAGTTTGAAGTCAAATGGGTCTTTGGAAGCATCACTACAAACAAAGCTAGTGGAGGTGATGGAATTCTAGCTGAGCTATTTCAAATCCCCAAAGATGATGCTATTAAAGTGCTGCACTCAATATGCCAGCAAATTTGGAAAGCTCAGCAGTGGCCATAGGACTAGAAAAGGTCAGTTTTCATTCCAATCCCAAAGTAGGGAAATTCCAAAGAATGTCTAAACTACTCTTCAATTGAACTCATTTCTCATGCTAGCAAATTCATGCTCAAGCTAGGCTTCAACAGTATGAGAACCAAGAACTTCCAAATGTACAAGTTGGGTTTAGTAAAGGGAGAGGAATCAGAGATCAAATTGCCAACATCTGCTGGATCGTGGAGATGGAGAAAGCAAGGGAATTCCAGAAAAACAGCTACTTCTACTTCATTGACTATGAGAAAGCCTTTTGACTGTGTCTGTCACAACAAACTGGAAAATTCTTAAAGAGATGGGCATACCAGACCACCTTATCTGTCTCCTGAGAAACCTGTATGAAGTCAAGAAGCAACAGTTAGAACCAGACATGGAACAACAAACTGGTTCTAAATTGGGAAAGGAATAGATCAAGGTTGCATATTGTCACCCTGCTTATTTAACTTATATACAGAGTACATCATTAGAAATGCCAGGCTGGATGAATCACAAGCTGGAGTTAATATTGCTGGGAGAAATATCAATAACCTCAGATATGCATATGATATAACTCTAATGACAGAAAGCAAGGAGAAGCTAAAGGACCCCTTGATGAGAGTGAAGGAGGAGAATGAAAAAAACTGGCTTAAAATTCAACTTTCAAAAAGGAAGAACATAGCCTCTGGTCCCACCACTTCATGGCAAATAGAAGGGGGAAAAGTGGAAGCAGTGACAGATTTCATTTTCTTGGGTTCCAAAATCACTGCAGATGGTGACTGCAGCCATAAAATTTTTAAAATGCTTGCTTCTTGGAAGGAAAACTATAACAAACCTAGACAGAATATTAAAAAGCAGAGACATCACTTTGACGACAAAGATCTGTATAGTGAAAGCTATGGTTTTCCCAGTAGTCATATATGACTGTGAAAGTTGGACCATAAAGAAGACCAAGAGCCATGAAACTGATGTTTTTGAATTGTGGTACCAGAGAAGATTCTCGAGAGTCCCTTGGACAGCACGATCAAACCAGTTAATCCTAAATGAAATCAGTCCTGAATATTTGTTGGAGAACTGTTGCTGAAGCTTAAGCTCCAAACTTTGGCCACCTGACGTGAAGAACAGTCTCATTGGAAAATATCTTGATGTTGGGAAAGGTTGAGGGGAGGAAGAGAAGGGGACGACAGAGGATGAGATGGTTAGATGGCATTATTGACTCAATGGACATGAGTTTGAGCAAACTCAAGGAGATACTGGAGGACAGAGGAGCCTGGTGTGCTGCATTCCATGGGGTTACAAAGAGTCAGAGATGACTTAGCAACTGAACAATAGCAACAATAGGTGGAATGCATGGAAGACAAAATATAAGACATTTTTATACAATAATTAACTAGGGATAAAGAGAATCCAATACAACAGATACTTATCAGTACTAGAGGGTAAGCATAGAGAAGAGTCTTTGACTCCAACCAGAGTCTTATGTTAGACCACTGACTAGAACTAAACAGAATGAGTATGAGGAATATGGCTGTTTTATAATCTGTGTTGGTATTATCAATGTGAGATTCATTTTGTATGTTTTGGGAGATTAAATCTTAGAGAGTAAACAATAAATGTGGACATTAATTATATTAGGAATTTAAGATGTGTTTATAGCAGACTGACTTGAGAGAAAGGATTTATCAAGTTAACTTGTGTAGGGAAGGGGATTAAGCAGATTTATTCCTTTGAAATTACATAATTTGACTTACAGTATCCAATGCACATAACAAAATCTTTTGGGTGGTCACATTGTCTTTAGAAATAGAATACGGAATCAGTGAATATTTGACAGTTAACATTTACTGAAACATATGCTATAGAATACTAGTACTCTAGTATGTTTTATTTATGTTAAAAAATACTTCCATAGTCAAACTACTAGGAGCTGCACAGATTTTTTAAAAAACGTCAAATGAATGTCTTTGGATTACCAAGAATTTTTATAAATGTTATTGTACACTATAAAACCCTAAGATGGTAGCATGTCCTCCAGTACCCACGCCAAAGGAAGAGGAACTCAGATAATGAAACCAGACTCTGATGGGTCCCCAAAGATTCCAGAGAAGCACAGAATGGTGGCAAGGAAGCAATGTATAAAGCTTCCGGGGGAATACAGGAAGAGGAGAACGTCTATTTTTATGTAAATATTATATTTCCTTTTTCTTGTCTAGATTATTTAGAGGCTGGACTAAGGTAGGCATTAAGGGTCTGTTGAAATGGTGTGCTTAGCACGTCTCTTGCCAAACCATCAAGTACCACCTACAGTAACCCTAGAAAAGGAGGCTGAGCAGATGGCTGAGAGCTCCCTGTTGCTTAGGGCTGGCCTAATGGGGTGTTTAGGTGTCTCCAGATCGCTCTATTCTCTAATCCAATTTCCCAAGGTAAGTGCTTATAGGAACTTGAGACTGATCCTAGGTCAGGAATAAACTTATATCTGTACTTAGAGTGGCTTTTTGCATTGTATGTTTCCATGGTGGCTCAGATGGTAAAGAATCCTCCCTCCTGTAATGAGGGAGACCTGGATTGGATCCCTGAGTTGGGAAGATCCCCTGGAGAAGGGCGTGGCAACCCACTCCAGTATTTTTGCCTGGAGAATTCCATGGACAGAGGAGCCTGGCGGGCTACAGTCCATGGGGTCTTGAAGAGTCGGACACAACTGAGTGACTAAGCACACACAGCACACCACCCAAATCAAGCGGGCTGAGATATTTGGTGACCTTGGAGCAACGTGGTCATTTTCTAATCTCTTCGTTCTTTCTTAGAGACTTTGCTGATAAATGGATGTTGACTTTCTATTTCCTTAAACTCTATTTTAACAGTGTTTCTTAGAGCTATAGCAAATACTGATAAGAGTTCCTTCTTTATTTTTTCATATCTATTGATCTTTACTCATAAGGTGTTACATATGAAAAGTCAGCAATCATATTTATGAGGACATTAAAAATTTCTCAACACTTGAGCTGCCCCTTCCTCTAATTTATGATTACCAATGAGGTCATTCCCAGGTCAGGTGATGGGTGAAAAAGAATTGCTTTGCTTTCCAGTTGTAGAACACATTCATTTTTTATTTTACTATAAATAGAATTTAAGTAAACAAAATAATGACTGCTTCAGTAAATTTTAACTGTACCACTAAAGTCTGGAGGCCTCCGTAGGGAAGCCTTGCAGGCTGTCTTTGATGCTAAGAGAGAGAAACAGCCAGCAGTCCACTCTGAACTTACCACCACTACACGGCTTCAAACTCAGCAGCTCAACTTCTTTTTGTTTGATATATTCACATTTTGGACTTTCTCAAAAGATTTTATGAGGAAATGTTTCTGTTAATTACAAACAATTTTAGACAACTATTGACTTAATAATGAGGGTCCTAAAATCAGACCTTGTCTGTCCACACTAAAAGTAAGATGAACCTGATCAGAGTAGGCAGAAATAATAAGATCTTTCATGATTATGAAACTGATATGCTAATACTATTTCTACACAATGCCCAGGAATATCACCTTTTACTTGGACTTATCTATCCTTTTAGAAACACAATTCTAATAAGTTTGTTATGTGTATTTATGTATGTGTATACATGTCATCCACTTAAAGAAGCAACCTAAAATAAATAACCATTCATAGCAGTTTGGCAATCTCACCCAAAGGAAAAAGAATCCTATAAGCATGGAAAAAATCAGAACATGTACCAAAAACAGAAAAGAAAGGTAAAAAGTTATAAAATTATGTGACTATTTAGTGTCGTATCATGTTGTAAGAAAAGTATGCTATATAAGCAGTTAATACCTGAAAGGCTCATTATTTAATATCCAAGTGTAATAGCTGAGGTTAAAATAATAATACTTATTCATCAGATAATATTTGATTATAAATTAGTTCAATGGAGAAAAACAATTGAAACTAAAAGACTAACTTTCAAATTGCAAATTGTTATTATGAATTTGCACTTTTGTGTTAAGTCATATAACCTCTCTGAAACTCATTCTGTTTAAATAATAATTTTAAAATAATCTTTAAAAATTATAATACAACCTAAGGTGTGAACAAGATGATGGATTAGGAAGATCCTGAGCTCACCTCTGTCTACATGTACAGTGAAATTACAACTATTTACGGAGACACTATCTCTAAATGACTAGTAGAAAAGATTTTCCACAACTAAAGATATTAAGTGGAGATAAGTAATTTACATTGTCAAGAACTCAAGGTAATGATAATGAAGATGGTCAATGAACTTGGGAGAACAATGACAAGCTCAATGAACTTGGGAGTGAATCACAGTGAGAAGTTTAATAAAGAGCTGGAAAATATAGTGAAGAATCAAACAGAGCTGATACTTCTCTAAACAAGGTATATAAATGGTCCATGAACATCTAAGATACTCAACATTATCAGTGCTTAGGAAAGTGTGAATCAAGGCCACAGTGAGGTAGCATTTCACTCTCACTAGAGCGGCTATGACAAAAAAGAGAGACAACAGTATTGGCTAGAAAATGAAGAACTACCCTTATTCATTCCTGGTGGGAATTAACATAATGCCGCTGCTCTGGAAAGCAGTTCCTCAGAGTTATACGTAGTGTTACCATGTGACTCCACAATTACACGTCAAGCTGTTCATTGTTGACCTGAAACAAATGGACTGCCAGATATTTCTCCAGCAAAGATGCATTTATTTGGGATCAGAAGAGAGCTGCAATTCAGAGTCTATGACCATGGTGAGCCACATGCAAGTTACCGTACAGCAAGGAAACAGCAGTTTTATAGAGGGGAAAAAGAAGTGGGAATGGCTATAGTAAACAAAAGTGTATGGCTTTTCACTGAGTCATTGCCAGGAAAGAAGAGGGTCATTCTTCCTATTGGGCTCTGCTATTGACCCAGAAGAGGGCCCTCTTCTGGCCCATCGACTCTATTTAAAATATTCAAGTTTTGTTTATTAAATTTGGACAATACCCGAGAAATGAAAACACTTGATCACACAAAAACACATACATAAATGTTCTTAGCATCATTATTTACAATGGGTTAAAATGTAGGAACAACCCAAATGTCCATCAACTAATAAATAAAGAAAATGTGATCTGTTTACACAATGACATCTAATTAGTCATAAAAACGTATAAACTACAGATACATGTTATAGCATGGATGAACCTAAGAACATTATACTAAGTGAAAGAAGCCAGACACAGAAGATCATGTGCTACATGATTCCATTTATATGAAATTTCTAGAATAGGTAAATCTGTAAAAATAGAAAGTAGGGTAATGGTTGCCAGGGACTAAAGGAAAGGTGGAATGGGGAGTGACTGTGATAGATGTAGAGTTTTTTTAGGGGTGATGAAAATGTTCCAGGTGATTACACAAGCTTGTAAATATACTAAAACTCACTGAATGGAATACTGAATATTATGGTATGTGAATGATAAAAGAAAATTAGTGGCAAAACAAATGGCCATTACTCACCATTACCTTCAGTGTTGGGGGTTACTGGAGATGGTGTTGACAGATGAGGCATTCGTGTGGGCTCCTTGCTGGGAGTTCCTAATTTGATAAGATAGATGACATTATTATTAGTTACAATTTCATCTCACCGGTCAAGGAGTAAATAAAGATAAGTCTAATTTGAAGATGAAAATCTTTCTATAGATACTGGGTAAACTTTTGTATAGTTCTTCTGTGTATTCTTGCCACCTCTTCTTAATATCTGCTGCTTCTGTTAGGTCCATTTCATTTCTGTCCTTTATTGTGCCCATCTTTGCATGAAATACTCCCTTGGTATCTCTAATTTTCTGAAGAGATCTCTACTCTTTCCCATTCTATTGTTTTTCTCTATTTCTTTGCATTGATCACTAAGGAAGGCTTTCTTATCTCTCCTTGCTATTCTTTGGAACTCTGCACTCAAATGGATATATCTTTCCTTTTCTCCTTTGCCTATTGCTTCTCTTCTTTACACAGCTATTTGTCAGTCTCCTCTGACAACCATTTTGCCTTTTTACACTTCTTTTTCTTGGGAATGGTCTTGATCCCTGCCTCCTGTACAATGTCACCAACCTCCATCCATAGTTCTTCAGGCAATCTGTCTATCAGATCTAATCCCTTGAATCTATTTCTCACTTCCACTGTATAATCATAAGGGATTTGATTTAGGTCATACCTAAATGGTCTAGTGATTTTCCCTACCTTCTTCAATTTAAGTCTGAATTTGGCTATAAGGAGTTCATGATCAGAGCCACAGTCAACTCCCAATCTTGTTTGTGCTGACTGTATAGAATTTCTCCATCTTTGGCTGCAAAGAATATAATCAGTCTGATTTTGGTGTTGACCATCTGGTGATGTCAATATGTAGAGTCTTCTCTTGTGTTGTTGGAAGAGGGTGTTTGCTATGACCAGTNATCAACTCTTCGCATGAGGTGGCCAAAATATTGGATCTAACATCATTCCTTCCAAAGAAATCCCAGGGCTCATCTCCTTCAGAATGGCTTGGTTGGATCTTAAAAAATGAGGAAGGAGAAAAATCAAGCTCAAAGTTTTCTACTTTCATAAACAATTTTTATTGAAAGCATTTTTGTAGTAAATAGTTGAGATTTGTTGACTTTATTAATTTTCAGAAAACATATCAGTCTGCAACTCTGATTATTGAGGATTTACAATTATTTCAAACAGTTACAAAGGACAGTACAAAATTACGTGCTACTATTTTAACTTTGGAGCTTTCCAGGTGGCTCACTGGTAAAGAATCCATTTGCCACTGTAGGAGACACAGGTTTGATTCCTGGCTAAGGAAGATCCCCTGGAGAAGGAAATGGCAACCCACTCTAGTGGGTTCATGAACAGTGAAACCTGGCTCCACTATAGTCCATGGGGTTGCAAAGAGTTGGACATGAGTTAGTGACTAAGCACAGCACAGCAGCACTTTAACCTTGGTTAGGAATAAATAGAAATCACATTTTATTCTCACTAGCCATTGAATTGAAATTTATAACATTGAGGAAAATACCCTAATAGATTAACTTGCTACCAACTCCTTAAATCCCAAATGAAAGCTTCCATAGTTCCTTTGGGTGTTTCTTATTATCGAGCAGATGTTAAGTTTACTTATTTGAAAATAATTATAAAGTCTTGTATGAAAAGATTCTTCTCA
The DNA here is from genome assembly GCA_006410875.1 of Neotragus pygmaeus. Classification (NCBI taxonomy): domain Eukaryota; kingdom Metazoa; phylum Chordata; class Mammalia; order Artiodactyla; family Bovidae; genus Neotragus; species Neotragus pygmaeus. The sequence continues at coordinate 1,240,992 of SJYV01024581.1, read as the reverse complement.
TCTGCAAACTCTGATTATGTGATTATTGCCCGAAGTATTTTTGAGAATCCTAGGATAGCATCCAGGATCAGAGAAAATTGCCAGAATCAATTAGCAATGTCTGTTATGGACATGTGTGATTTGGTCCACACTGTATGTTCATCATTTCTGATAGTATGAAAAGGAAAAAGACTGATTTTGGAATATTGGATATTGATACTCAAGGAACAGGGGAAGGAAGGGAGAGGAGCAGCAGAAAACTTTCAATGGCATCATCATGGACGCTAAAAAGAAGACTAGGTCCAGGAAGATGGACAACAGACGTATTCCTTGCGATAGGTATATTCCTTGATTTGACATATTGTAATTCACTGGAGACTTTCCTTCAAGTGATTTCAGCAGAATGATGGAGCAGAAACTTAAACACAGAGACTAAGGAAATAAGGAAATGGATGCAATCTACATATTTCTAAAAATCTAAGATTCCTCACACTTCACTGCTCTCCCTAATATATAATATTGCATGTTTGGTTCTGGGATTATGTTTTTGTTCACAATTATGCATCCAGAAATTGAAACTTCTGGTTATGTCTTTTTGGTATATCCAAATTGTCATTATACTGTTTTTCTCTATAAACACAGATAATTCTGGGAGCCTGTCTTACATTATTTTGATGATACCTCTTACAACTACTTTTCCTTTTCAGCTAAATTAATTACTTTTACTTGTGTTAAATAGATTTCCTGTTTCAATAATATGAAACATACTATTATTAAACAATATTTACAACTCCAAGAATATCAGATTAACATTCATAATGGTTCTCTTCAATTAAAGCTCAACAATGAGTTTTGGTTCTTCAGTCAGTTCAGTCAGTCAGTTCAGTCACTCAGTCGTGTCTGACTCTTTGCGACCCCATGAATTGCAGCACACCAGGCCTCCCTGTTCATCACCATCTCTCAGAGTTCACTTAGACTCACGTCCATCGAGTCCGTGACGCCATCTAGCCATCTCATCCTCGGTCGTTCCCTTCTCCTCCTGCCCCCAATCCCTCCCAGCATCAGAGTCCTTTCCAATGAGTCAACTCTTCTCATGAAGTGGCCAAACTACTGGAGTTTCAGCTTTACCATCATTCCTTCCAAAGAAATCCCAGGGTTGATCTCCTTCAGAATGGACTGGTTGGATCTCCTTGCAGTCCAAGGGACTCTCAAGAGTCTTCTCCAACATCACAGTTCAAAACCATCAATTCTTCAGCGCTCAGCCTTCTTCACAGTCCAACTCTCACATCCATACATGACCACAGGAAAAACCATAGCCTTGACTAGACAGACCTTAGTCGGCAAAGTAATGTCTCTGCTTTTGAATATACTATCTAGGTTGGTCATAACTTTTCTTCCAAGGAGTAA
>SJYV01024581.1:1218848-1233481 GCA_006410875.1 Neotragus pygmaeus | reverse complement strand
TCTCCTTTGCTTTTCACTTCTCTCCTTTTCATAGCTCTTTGTAAGGCCTCCCCAGACAGCCATTTTGCTTTTTTGCATTTCTTTTCCATGGGGATGGTCTTGATCCCTGTTTCCTGTACAATGTCACGAACCTCATTCCATAGTTCATCAGGCACTCTATCAGATCTAGTCCCTTAAACCTATTTCTCACTTCCACTGTATAATCATAAAGGATTTGATTTAGGTCATACCTGAATGGTCTAGTGGTTTTTCCCACTTTCTTCAATTTAAGTCTGAATTTAGCAATACGGAGTTTATGATCTGAGCCACAGTCAGCTCTCAGTCTTGTTTTTGCTGACTGTATGGAGCTTCTTCATCTTTGGTTGCAAAGAATATAACCAATCGAATTTCAGTGTTGACCATCTGGTGATGTCCATGTGTAGAGTCTTCTCTTGTGTTGTTAGAAGAGGGTGTTTGCTATGACAGTGCATTCTCTTGGCAAAACTCCTTCCCCTATTCCCAAATAGTCTGTTAAATTATATATTTGTGACTAGATGCAGCACCACTCTACTGTCCAAAGGAGATGAACTGAACGCTCCCACACACAGACCCTGGAAATAACAAAGTGCTTATACACGATGAGGTAGTCATGTTATTAGTGCTTCAGTATGACATAAGAAGCCAATCACTCACCGTGAGCCCTTGGAGCTTACAGCAGGCTTCACATTTGGAAAGAACATTGTAAATGTTTGCTTAAATAAGTGATTGAATAAACACAAGCATAGGGACCACTTTGCTTTAACCAGTGGTCTCCAGGTTAGGCAATATAAATCCCAAGGGTTATACCATATGATCCACTAGGATATGAAAAGAAAATATTAAAATTTATACAGAAAGTTTTTATATCATCTTTTTTTAAACGTCTATGTTGCCTTATAATATATAGGATATTTAGCATAGTGGTATATGTAAAAATTTATGAATTAAGGTATAAGTATGAGCATACAAACATTAGGATTACATTATACAAAAGGTTTTATTGATGGGGTACATAATTTCATAAAAGTTGGAAACTTCTGGTCGAGATCAATTCAGTTGTTTTGCCTTCTGTGAGCCCCACAAGAGTTTCAAAACATGTTTTCCTGTGGTTCTCAGATCTTAGTGGGCACATGAATCATTTCGGTGGCTTGGTTAAAAAAAAAAAAAAGCCACATTACATGGTTCCAACCCCAGATATACTGACGTAGTATACCTGTGGCAGGATCCAAGAATCTGTATTTTTAACAAACAACCAGGTAATTCTGCAACAAGTAGTGTTGGGGCAATGCCACATGGCTGTGGTGGACTGAGGCATTCTCCCCTTCTCCCCGCATCACTTATCAGATACCCTGATATAGTTTTGAGAACCAAAGGGATAAAGGTTCTCCTAAGTTCTCCAAGCCTATTGGTTATAAGCTTAATGCCTTGAAGAAAAAAATATGATGGTAATAACTATAAAATCAGCTACCATTTACTGAGCACTCACTCAGTTTAGGTTATTTCTAATCACCATAATCCTGCAAGGTTGCTATCATCAGCCTCATTTGGCAAAAGAGTAAATAGGTCTTGCTAACAACATTAAGCCAGTTAAGGTGTTCCATTACTTTTTCAAAAATCTTTAAGACTCAGAAGAAGCTTTACAATTTTTCAACAACCCATTGTCCCACTCATGCGTGGGAGAATTGGGTTTAAAATCTTGAGCTCTGTTTACATTCAAATTCACATGAATCAAGGTTGCTAAGAATGGTAGTTCTGATTTCCTCATTGCCAGCCACTACTTTGTCTTTGTTCACAATGAACTCAGAAAATCCAGAGATGGCTATTCTATACTCTACAAAATATTCTACCCACATGTGTGCGTGCTAAGTTGCTTCAGTCATATCTGACTCTTTGCAACCCTATGAACGGTAGCCCACCAGACTCTTCTGTCTGTAGGATTCTCCAGGCAAGAATACTAGAGTGGATTGCCATGCTCTCCTCCAGATGATCTTCCTGACCCAGGGATCGAACCCATGTCTCCTGTGGCTCCTGCATTGCAAGGAGATTCCTCACTGCTGAGCCATCAGGGAAGTTCCATTCTACCATAAACAAAGGTTAATTAAAGAAAATGACTCAAATACAAATGTTCTGAAATATTTATGTAAAATTATCCTCCTCATGCCCTCAACTACCATCTTTGAAATGGAAGGTTTGGGCTAACCATGTGCTCAAATCTGTCTATTCCAAATATTAAAAAAGGATAATTTACCACTGCTTTCAGCAATATAGGAGTCATTTATTTAAAAGACTTCTTGGGGACTTCCCTGGTGATTCAGTGGTTAAGAATCCCTCTGTCAGTGCAGAGAACACCACAGGTTCCATCCCTGATGAGGGAACTAAGATCCCATGTGCTGCAGGGCAACTAGAGAGCCTGGGCCACAACTACTGAGCCCTCATCCTCTAGAGCCCATGCTGCATAGCAAGAGAAAGCCCACAAGATGCAACAAAGACCCAAGGCAGCCAAAATATAAGCAAACATATATATAAATAAAAGACTCCTCTGGGTCTCAGTGCCAGAGCTGTCTTCCACCTTCCACATCTTTCAACATGGATTCATCTGCTTCCCATGTTAAAGCACTTAGTCACTCATGTGAAATCCACACTACCTTCAACTATTGTGGTTTCAAGGCATGAAGAAATGAAGTAACTTAGTACTATCAAGATCATGTAAACTCAAAAATCCATTTCCAAAAGCCATGTTAATGACAGTCCTATCTTCTCTCTTAGATCACTTACTATGAAGGAAGCTGTCTTGTTAGGTCACTCAAGAAGACCCACTTACAGGTTGAAGGCAAAAGGTAAGGAATTGAGGCCTCCAACCAATTGCCATATGAATGATCCACCTTGAGCCAGTGATACACCATCTTAGAGGTAAACCCTTGAGCCCCAGCCAAGCCTTCAGATGACTGCTGCCCTGGAAGACACTGCAACTGCAACCACATTAGAGTACCTAAGCCAGAACCATCCAGCTAAGCCACTTCCAGATTTCTGACCCTCAGAAATTATGTATGACAAATATTTGTGCTTTTAAGCTTAACCACACACACACACACACCCCAGCAGTAACACTCCTGGGACTTACCTCTGAAAGAGAAAGCCCAAATCATCCTCTTAGAAATTTGTCCTGGAAGGGAATCTGGCCTGACCACCAAAACAATATTTTATAATTGTTTTGTTGCTTCCTGTTCCTATATAATCAACCCACAAATAGTTATCAAGAATTAACATACCCCAGGACTTCCCTTGGACTGCAAGGAGATCCAACCAGTCCATCCTAAAGAAAATCAGTCCTGAATATTCATTGGAAAGACTGATGCCGAAGCTGAAACTCCAATACTTTTTTCACCTGATGCGAAGAACTGACTCATTGGAAAAGACCCTCATGCTGGAAAAGATTGAAGGCAGGAGGAGAAGGGGACAACAGAAGATGAGATAGTTGGATGGCATCACGTACTTGATGGACATGAGTTTGAGTAAACTCCGGGAACTGGTGATGGACAGAGAGGCCTGGCATGCCTTCCCAAGGCAGTCCACGGGGTCACCAAGAGTTGGACACGACTGAGCAACTGAACGACTGACTGACTGAGGACTTCCCTGGTGGTCCAGTGGTTAAGAATCTGCCTGTCAATGCAGGGGGAAGATACCACATGCCAAAGGGCAAATAAGCCAAAGAGCCGCAACTACTGAAGCCCGCATACCATAGAGCCCATGCTCTGGAACAGAAGCCTGCGTACAGCTAGAGAGGAGCCTCCACTCCCTGAAACTAGAGAAAGCCATGCGTAGCAACGAAGACCCAGTCCAGCCGAAAATCAATAGATAAATTTTAAAATATTGTAATAATAAAAAAAGAATTAAAATACTTCTCCCGTCTTACTGCATTTCTGGATCCAATCAGGAGGGGTATGGCAAGTGCCAGGGCAGCTGTGGGTCTAGTCCGCAACCATAGACTCATTAAGCATTGGCCTCTTACACTGACCATTCTCACTCTATTCACCAAGCTTATGTTTAAGTAGCCTACAGCTATATCCAATCTATCCACAATAAAGACAATGGGAGCACCAACCAACGTCCAAGCTCAAGGAGCTTCTTAGAGTCTGCAAGAAACGCAAGTTGGCCTTTGTGGTCTTTTGGTGTGATATTCAAGTTACTGGGCCATTGGCTCTATTTTACTCTATTGCGATTCTCAGGAATTAGCATAAACTATGTCAAAGATAAACTATGTATTTCGTATTGTCCCAGATGGTAGCAAGGAAAATTCTAATTATTCAAACAAGGAATCTGTGGTTCTTTGGACCCTAATGATACCTTCTCATGACTGTAAATATGACCAGTAAGTTCTTTGGCGGGTGCATCATGCCAAAGTAGTAAGATAAAGATCAGCCTTGTTTTTCACTTGCTCATGTGGGCCTGGGGGCATATTCTCACTGCAGAGTTCAATCTCTGACTTCAAAGAGAATTCTTTTGTGAAGAAGTGACGTATTTAGAATGGAATGAAACTAAACAATGCAAATAGATAACGCTGGTTAGAAAGACTTCTTTTAAACTTCCTTGTCTATGTTTTGCAAATCATAGGTTTTTAGTTTGAAATGTGTACCTTGCGCATGAAATGGCCCAGATACAATACAGTAATCTTCCTGATAGTGGATCTGCCTTTTTCCATTTCACTGTCCTTCACTGAATGCAATTTGCGTAGTTTCAACAATATGAGCATTTAGGGATTCACTGTTTTTCAATTTTGTGAACAAAACGCAGAATTTGAAATAACTTCTGTTGTTTTAGATTTTAATGGGTTTTTTTGTACCATGAAACTTTCTTAATTGCTAGAACTGGATCTTACAGGAGCCATGTTGCCCTCCCTTATCATGTCACTGACACTCATCTACACCATTCCAAGAGCTTCCTAGGTGGCTCAGTGGTAAAGAATGCGCCTGCCAATGCAGGAGACTCGGGTTTGATCCCTCGGTCAGGAATATCCTCTGGAGAAGGAAATGGCAACCCACTTCAGTATTCTTGCCTGGGAAATCCCATGAACAGAGGAGCTTGATGGATTGCAGCCCATGGAGTTGCAAAGAATCAGACATGACTTAGCGACTAAATAGCAACAACACCATTTCAAACAGATGCAGGCTGAACCATTCTACTACTAACTTGGGCTCCCCTGGTGGCTCAGATGGTAAAGCGTCTGCTCACAGTGCAGGAGACTTGGGTTCAATTCCTGGTTTGGGAAGATCCCCTGGAGAAGGCAATGGCAACTCACTCCAGTAGTCTTGCCTGGAAAATCCCATGGATGGAGGAGCCTGGGTAGGCTGCAGTCCATGGGGTCTCTAAGAGTCAGACACGACTGAGTGACTTCACTTTCACTTTTACCACTAACTTAGCTATGGGATGCTGGGCCTCAATTTCCCCAACTTTAGAAGTTCTGGACTACATGGTGTTAAAGGTGCTTTCCTATGATAATATTCTATAATTTTTTTAATTTAAGAAAAACTTGTGAAAATTAACCTTTATATTTAGTTATAAAACTTAGGTAGAATAAAAATAGTCTGGCTCAAGATACTTCCCAATAACCTATTAACATTTCCTTTAATTAGATGTGGCCTTTCAGAGATGTCAGCTTCTTCCTTCACCCTCTGGATCTCCCACTTTCTAAATGTGTTCCTTGGTTGAACAAATTTTGGATAGACAGTTGAAAAAAAAGAACACTAAAGCACTGCAATCAGTATACTAATGTAGTTTCTAATCTGGCTATGGCCTTCAAATGTGGACTGTGGGGAGAGCAGAAGTGATAACTGGATATACATAGCCATTCTCTGTTCATCAAATATCTTCTCCCTCCTTTGAAAATGTGACACTATGAATTAGGATTTCAGTCAATTGTCCTAATCATCAGAGGCCACAAACTGACCATCTATAGTCTTTCTGTGGCTTACAGAGATATCTTCTTTATCCTCCACATTCTGGAAGGGCCAACCATCCCAGCTTGTCTGGGACTCTGTTTTAGCAATGAAAGAACACCTTGGGCCTGGACCAACCAAGATGACTGATCATTCTATCAAAAATGTTGGTGCAAGAGGTTTTTTTTTTTTTTTTCTTAATTTTAAATTAGCTGCCAAGATTTAAATGTCAGGTGATTTCACAGAAAAATGCAGATTTCTGGCTTCTCTTTAAAAAATGAAATATCTGGCACCAGGTCCTCCTTTATGGCAATCATCAGCAGGAGCTGAATGACTACTGCCCCTACACAGAAGATATGTGATTTCCAGGGCCCCACTGTCCTGCCACTCCAAACTATTCCCCCAGAGTGAGGTGAACACCAGACCCCCATCAAAACCCTCAGGCTGTTGTTTTTCCTATGGTAAAGTGGAAAATGAAATACTTCCTATGTCTACATCTCAATCAGAAGGAGCAGAAAATGAAAGATCTACCAATAGGAGAAAACATTTTTGCGTGTGGAAGTGAAGACTATTCTACCTGTTAATACATCTGGCCCTCCACATGTGGTACACAACCTACCGGCCCCTCCAGGCACTGAAGTCCTGACACACACAGTGGATTTTGTCATTTATATTATAGTTGACGGCTGGTGACCTTAGTAGTATCTTGACTCGAGATTTTGGCACTGATGGCCAAGGTGCTCAAACTACTAGGAAACATTATTAAACTGTGTCTTAAATGCTTGGTCCTTCCTGACAGGAGCTCAATTTCTGTCATTGCTTCTGCCTCATGTAAAAATCAGATAACCCTTATTTTCCTCACCAGGGATTTCTTGAGTTTCAGCTTCTCTAATTAATTTTTGTGCTTCATTAATCTTGAAGTCGTCAAGGCTCTAAGCAAATACATATAACCTAGGGCTGGTAATCCATTTTAATATTGTTTCACATGGGAATATTTATAAAACGCCATCTCTTTCATTAAAAAAAAATGGGAAACTTTACATTCTTGTCTGTGTTTCAGGAAGTTAATTATCATCTATAAATCACAAATAAGCTACCAACCAGAGGGAGCAGATATTCTCAGCTCCATACAGGCAGGGATGATGCTCTTTTTTGAATTTATTATTTTAATTTCAGAAACCAGTATATGCCTACTCCATAGTGAGCCCTTGAGCAGCACTAATTGAATACATGAGTGACTGAATAAATGAATGTTGCCGGAGAAAGAGTAAGTTTTGAAGTGAAGAGGATATGAGGCCAAATCTCAATTTCCCATCCCAGCTTTGCCTCTCCCAAGCAATTTCTCTGAGCCTCAGTGTCCACATTGGTGCAGCAGAAATTTCTATGCCCTGTAGGGAAGCTATGAGGGTTAAAAGAGAGAATGTTCCAGGCCTAGCACATAGAAAGTTTGCAATAAAGAGCAGCTATTTAAAAAGTCCTTTGAAAGGGATATTGGAGAGAAAGAATGGAAAAAATCCTTTAAGCTATTTTAAGCATGAAGCACTTAAAAGGAAGAATTTAAAAGTTGCAGACAGTTTCATGTTTCCTAAATTTGATAAAATACTATTATTCTTAAAATTACATTTTAAAATTGTGTTTAAGTTTGTCTATATCTCCATATTTTTAGTTGAGCAGAGGCTCCCTAATTATCATTTCATACATATTCTATAGTTTGATTTTTAGTGTGTAAAACAGAGAAACCAACAACATGTATAATTGCAACAGTTAAATATTTAAAAGCATGCAAATGTAAGGTTAAGAATAGAAAGACTGGATTTTATCTTTACAAAAAAGTGAATTTATTTATATATATATATATATATATATATACTGCACTATGTGATCTGATGTAAATGTTGACAGTATATTTTATAAAAATAGATTCATTACTAGATTTTATAAAAATAGATTTATTACTAGATTTATAAAAATAGATTCATTACTAGATTTTATAAAAAGATTCATTACTAGATTTCATTTTTATTGTTAAATGAAATCTAGTAATGAATTTCTTTCTTAGCCAGCAAAAATCTGAAATTCTATCCTTTTAATGAGTCTTACCACAGATTTGAGTTTGACCACTGTCCTAAGTTGAAAATAAAATGTCCATGACCAGTTATGAAAAACAGTGCTCAGCTGGATGGATCTCACACTTTTCTTGCAGAGCTATAGGTATAAACAGTTCCACTCTGCAGGGGAGCTCAGATCGTGGCTTTACTGAGCTTGGTTTGTCTGAAATGCTATTCATCACATGTTGCTGTATCTTTGAAAAAACGTAATCATTTCCTGAAATTGTATGAACGCTACTCATCGGTCCTCTGTATAAGAGACACTTAACTATTTTACTTGTATTTAGGGTGACCATTTTGCCTTTCAGATATGAAGTTGAAAACTTTTTTTAATCACCTATTTCTCCATTCTTATTACCATAGCTGCATATGGTAAATTGGCCTTCCACATTCATTCTAATCTCTTTCCAATGGGCCTTCCTGAGCTGCAGACACTGGAACACTAAAAGCCACAGCTCCCAGACCTCCTAGAAGCCAGGGTTTTATTTGAATTAATAAACATTAATCAGAAGTACAGCCAAGAGAGCTGGAAGATCAAGTTTGCTGGTAGGCAAGCTTCAATGTTTTGCTCTTTCTGCTGGAAACCCTGGAGGGGTGGTATCTGGTTTTTCTGGAGCAGTGCTAGCTCTCTGATATGGACAACAGTGGTCTGGTCTCAGAGCCAGTGGATGGCACCTCAGCTTCCGTTCAGCTAGAGATTTCCTGATTGAAGAGCAGTCTCTCCTTCAGTAAGAACAGTCATTGTGTGGCTTTCATGGCTGTCCGTGAAAGCTCAACATGGAGGCTATTTTTTCAGCCTTCTCAGTGATTCTGTGAGCCACAGAATTAAAGCTGTAATTAACCCCTTTCAGCTTAAGCTAGCTAAAGTGGATCCTCTTCTTCGCAACTGAACCCTAACAGATATAACCTTTCATTCCTAACCATTGAAACCTCTTCCACTCTGAAATCGACTGGTAGGAGGTAGGCTTATTTGTTCAATCAGTACATAGACGATGTGCTTGGAACTGTTCTAGACTGTGGGGATACCATGATAAAAAAACATACTGAATATAAGGTTGAGTGCTCGGACAACATTCATTTAAGGAGGAAAGACAGAAATTCACCATGTGAACAAATAAGCTCATGTCAGAGATGTATGTAATGAAGCAATGAAATCAAAGTAAATGATAGTAACTGACAGCGGTGGAGGTGGGAAGAAGGTGGTGGAGGGGGTCTCATACTGGATAGTGTGATCAGGAAGGAAGAAGTCTTTGACATTTAAGTAGAGACCTGAGTAACAAGCTGGGATCCACCATGTGATGACCTGTGAATAGAGCCTTCCAGAACAGGCTCTAAAAGAAAAAGGCGGAAAGGTGAGAATGAGTTCAAGATGTACAAGAGAAAGATAAAAGGCCTGTGTGACTGGNATTTAAGTAGAGACCTGAGTAACAAGCTGGGATCCACCATGTGATGACCTGTGAATAGAGCCTTCCAGAACAGGCTCTAAAAGAAAAAGGCGGAAAGGTGAGAATGAGTTCAAGATGTACAAGAGAAAGATAAAAGGCCTGTGTGACTGGAGCTTAATGAGCTCAGAGGGAAAAGGGAGGAGTCCATTTCATTTATTCACTCACTCATTAACTATTTGTTGAGCACCTACTATGCACTAGGCTAAGTTCTGGGTGGTGCATTATAGCACTGAACGATAGAGACACAACTTCCTGTTCTCATGGAGGTTTTATTCTAGTAGTGGGGAGAAGAGGAACAACAAACAAATAAATAGGTAAAACACATATTATATTAGATGGTGGTTCTCCATCAGGAATTATTTTGCCCCTCAGGAGACATTTGGTANCTGTCCACCAGGGTCCTCTGTCCATGAGATTTTCCAGGCAAGGATACTGGAGTGGGTTGCCATTTCTTTCTCCAGGGGATCTTCCCAACCCAGGGATCGAGCCCGAGTCTCCTGCACTGCAGGCAAATTCTTTACCGACTGAGCTACAAGGGAAGCTGTGACTACTTCACTGCAAAGATTCCTATCTTCGCTGCACATTTTCCATTTTTCTAATGATAGATTTTCTGCCATTGTCGTAGGGAAGAAAATGTATGCATTTTAGATCAACATGAACATTTAAATCAACTATCTTTTGACCTTTAAGAAGAAAATCTGATTGGGACAACTTAAAATAAAAATAAAAATGTTTCTCCATGTTGTATTTTTTGGTAAATCCTTTATGTCTAAAATGACCTTGGTGCCCATGGGGAATGGGGAATAAAAATGATTTCAACTATGGATATACTTTTTATGGTATTATTATATAATTTAAAAGTGGTTACTTTGAAGAATGAGACAACATATAAAACTCCTCTCAAGCCTGAAAAGAGAAAGCCATATATCCTGATACACTGGTTAGAATATGAGAATTTGAGGCAAATTTTCCATGGTCTTCTTTGTTGTCATTTAGTCACTAAGTTGTGTCCCACTCTTTGAGACTTCATGGACTGTAGTACTCCAGGCTTCTCTGTCCTCCCCTAGTTACCAAAGTTTGCTCAAATTCATGTCCACTGAGTCAGGGATGCTGTCTAACCATCTCATCCTCTGCTGCCCCTGGCTCCATTTGCCTTCAATCTTTCCTAACATCAGAGTCTTTTCCAATGAGTTGGCTCTTCACATCAGATGGCCAAAGTATTGGTGCTTCAGCTTCAGCATCAGTCCTTCCAATGTATATTCTTTATCTATGTATTAAGTATATTGTTTTTAGGAACACAGGCAATATCAATATATTGAGTCCAACTAACTTATGCCCTTAATATACAAGTGGTGATCAAGTAAATCAGATAAGAAGGAGTTCCTTTCTCTTCTCCACTCTTGTTCGCTCATTTTCCTTCAAGTGCAATGGACCCCCAGCTGTCCGATGTCTTCATCCATCTCTTCCACCATGCCAGACTTTGTTTCTCATCCTGGATCCCAGTAGTTTGTGGACAGCAGAATCTGTCTTTCCTTTTTCATCTCTTCTCCACCATCATTCTTTCAGCTGATATCTTCAGAGATCCCAGAATGTACTCATTTCCTTCTTTCTCCCACTGTTCTATTAGATTTTAACCCTTAAAGCCCTTTGAAATGGATTTTAAATGATACTAATTCATTAGTATTAATTTGGGAAATTTGATGATGACACTAGCTTTGTAATAAATGTTCTTGTTTTTTGTGATGCACTCTTAGTATGCAGAGGTAAAATGGCATACAGTCTGAATTGCCTTCAAAATATCCAAAAGCAAAATACAAAGAGAGAGAGAGAATAAAGGAAGAAAAGAAGCAGGAAGGAAGGAACAAAGGGAGGTACAAAGCAGGAAAGAGGGAAAGAAGAGACAGTGAGAGGATGGAAGAAGGAGAAAGAAAAAGAAAAATGAAGCAAATGGGGTAAAAGCTTGATGATTATTGATTCTGAGAGATGAATTAGAGTATTCTTTATTTGTGGGTACATATGGACATCTTTATAATAAAAATTTTTTAAAAAAGAAAACTATTCTGGTCTATTACTGTTTTCATAATTGGATGTGAATAATTTAAAACTTACTTGGATAACTTTTGAAAAACAGACAGATTAGTTTTTATTACATGGGCAATATAAAGCAGTAAAAATATCCCTCATAAGGAATTAGGAGAAATGTATGTGTTTGTGTGTGTGTGTGTGTGCGTGCACGCGCACACACACATGATTTCAACTGTTCTATCAAGTGTCCCTCAACAGGAACCACCAAAGGTAAAGTTGATGTAAAGGTCTCCCCCATTATGTTTCACATGAGTAGGTATAGTTTCTCTTTCAAGTGAAAAAGGTAAGGTGAATTCTTGGTATCACAAATTACAATTCTGTATTCTTTCAGTGAAACCTCCACTTCCACCCTTTCATGATTACTTACCATAGTGGTCAGGATTTGTGTTTTTATTTAGACAGTGTTATTCATCATAGACCATTGTAGGCAGGCTAAGGACCTTCCCATTTAGAAAGCATATGTTCCCAGTAGTTAACAGAAAAACTGTGGAACTTTAACTCTTTGGAGCTTCATGCAGCATCTGCACTTACACTCTCTGTTTTCTGGTTCTTCGGGGGGATATTACTGATTACAAGGACTTTCCTGGTGACGCAGATGGTAAAGAATCTGTCTGCAGTATGAGAGATGCAGGCTTGATCCCTGGGTCATGAAGGTCCCCTGGAGAAGGGAATGGCTACCCACTCCAGTATTCTAGCCTGGAGAATTCCATGGACAGAGGAACCTAGCAGAGTACACTCCATGGCATTGCAGAGTTGGATATGACTGAGTGACTACCGTTTTCATACTATTGCTTGCAAAAGTAATATGTTTTATCAAAATCAAACAATTTTAAGCCAAGGACTCATTTGGCAACTCAGAAAGATTGAAGGGAGATAGAGATAGAGATTATATATACATATATATATAACATTATATTTTATTATATATAAATCTTTATATAAAAATATACACATCTATATATATGGAGAGGAGATATGCTTTGTAAAAATTAAAATAAAAAATGAAATAATTCAGCCTGTGGAGTGTTGGTTGAAGACCTCATGATCCCTGGCTCCCTGACTGTCATTTGGAGTTTCCATTAGTTGGTAATACAGATTGTACCACATTTTGAGAATAAATCCCCTGTGCTGCCCTCAATGTGTAATGTAATACTTTCTCTTGGTTCGGTAAAGAAGTTTTAAGGGTTGGTTTGGTTTCACATTAGAATTAGACAGTTTGGAAACAATGAACTATAACATAATACCCCTTTTCTCTTGAGTATCATCATCACATTCAAGTCCAGTGAACTAGGTCTTATCAATCTTCCGTATGTCTTAGAATGGAAGTTAAATGAGGAACAACAGGGCAAGAAAGACAGTGGTGGAGATTTCCGTTTATTAGGGTACATGATTTTTAGGTCTTTCTGTGACCTTAGCATGCTAACTATATTTCTGCCCATAGGTAATCGGCAGACATTTCTATTTCCCCTGCTCCACTGTTTACTGGTCCCGAATGATATGCCTCATTTTATGTTTTCTTCAGGATGGACAATGCATTATGTGCTGGGTTAATGATCTCTTGAGTTTTTAACTGAATGATCCTAATGGCTCATTTTATTTTTCATGAATGATAAGGTAATTTTCTTTGATACCAAGAGCCATAAAACATGATACAGGTGTCACTCAGTCCAGTAACCATAATGATGACGCTGCTACTGAAATTTACTGATTATTATCATCCCAATGTAACTAATAAAATCAGTCTGTTGTTAATACAGTTCCACCATGTTAGCTGTGCTGCTTAAGTGGGGAACTGGAATAGTTAGAAACATATTTTTGTGACTGAGAAATAATAATTTTTCTTTTCTAAAAATAAACTTTGTATGCATAACCCTCACAATAAGATCATTCTCAAACAAGAAGTGATCCAAAAAAAGAAGTCCACTATGATCCCAGGGCTCTGTATTCAATCCAAAATAACACATACATTTCAAAATAGGGAAATAACCCAGACTTTCATACCAAAGATACAAGATTCTCAAATAATTTTCCTATGATTAAAATATATGGGTAATAATTTTATTGTTAAAGTTAGAGTAAATTTCATGAAAAATTAATCCTACCTTCAGTAGATATTTCAACTGCTGATTTCTTATCATTTGGTGATGTTCTTGTATTTATTGTTGGTGAAAGTGTATTCTCTTTAGAAGCTGTTGATAGTGGAGTGATTGTATTTGAGGTTTCTGAAAAAAATAGTGTTAAAGTAGTTTCATTAAAATTTACATTTATTTTGCTGAGAAAAATCCGGGTATATTTAAACAAAATAAACCATGTATGGTTTTGAAATTAATTTTCTAATTGTAAAAGAATTCAACCTTGAGTTTAGTATTCATTCATTCATTCCATCAGCTTCTAACCAATGGCATGAATTTTTAAGATGATTGCAGGAGCAGTCTGTGGTTCTGAAAGAAAATAATATCTTACAAAACCAGTGAGGAATGCATGTGTAAGTTAGACAATTAAGCCAACTAAAGTAACATTGTCAGGTGAAATAATTAAAAAAAATACTCTCTGGGCAGTGTTTACCAAGTGTTTTTAGAGCAAGTTATTCACTTCACTTCAGTTCAGTTCAGTCGCTCAGTCGTGTCCGACTCTGCAACCCCATGAACTGCAGCACGCCAGGCCTCCCAGTCCATCACCAACTCCCGGAGTTCACCCAGACTCACGTCCATCAAGTCAGTGATGCCATCCAGCCATCTCATCCTCTGTTGTTCCCTCTCCTTCTGCCCCCAATCCCTCCCAGTATCAGAGTCTTTTCCAGTGAGTCAACTCTTCACATGAGGTGGCCAAAGTACTGCAGTTTCAGCTTTTAGCATCATTCCTTCCAAAGAAATCCCAGGGCTGATCTCTTTCAGAATGGACTGGTTGGATCTCCTTGCAGTCCAAGGGACTCTCAAGAGTTTTCTCCAACACCACATTTCAAAAGCATCAATTCTTCAGCACTCAGCTTTCCTCACAGTCCAACTCTCACATCCATACATGACCACAGGAAAAACCATAGCCTT